>JAQQZY010000016.1:20589043-20600968 GCA_030068375.1 Ostorhinchus rueppellii | reverse complement strand
CCCTTCAGTAGCTGGGATAGGCTCCATGTGACCCTAGTGAGGATAAAGCGGGTATAGAAAATGAATGAATGAATGAATTTTTCTTCTATTTTTGACATTCATATTCAAAACCAATCAATCAATGATTTAAATGACCATTAAAAATGGTGCAAAGATTTGGAAGAATAACATTTTTAGTGGAAACGTTCTGCTTTGACAGTAGGAGAAATGCCCCTTTGTGATGTTTGACACTACTGTGATCTGTTGATAAACGCTGTGATGACATGGCTTTGGAACGGCACCAGGGAAGCTTGTATTGTACGTAGAATGGCTTCGTCTTTTTGTAGGTTTGCATCACCCCTTTTGTCCAGGTTGCTGTTAGGTGCAGTATGTTGTCTTTGTTACATGAGGTGGAACAGCACTATTTGACTCAAAACAGTTACACATCCCAGCAAGACGGGATTACCACAGTATGAAAGCGAATTGGCTGACACAAGTTTCCTTTTTACTTTGATAACAATCCCACAGAGGAGACACTTTCCCTTTCATTCTGTGTCTCCCAGAAATAATCTCAGCACCAGTCTAGTTGGTCCTCAGTACCTTGGCCCTGAATCTCAGGGGCCCAGGTAAGAGGCTAGCGGCAGCAAATGCCCTCTAAGCCGTATTAGCCGTGCAGGCTGCCCGCATGGCCCACAGTGATAACGGCAATAACAAGAAAACACAAGCAGCGCCGCACATCTTTTCCTCTCAGACATACATAGAAAAATGGAAGAATTTAAGACTGAGAGACGCGTTTCTGCTAAACCCGTCCTCCTACCTAAATACACACGCACACATTTACTTTGTATCAGCTTAGTAAGCGTATCTTCATTTATTTGTATATTCATGTGGTTTTGTGTTTGATAATGGTACATCTGTGTGTGTAGGTGACCACAGTGGACAGGTTCCAGGGTCAGCAGAACGACTACATCATCCTGTCACTGGTGCGCACCAAAGCCGTGGGACACCTAAGGTAAGGACTTGAATTCATTTTGACGAAAAACATGACTTCCTTGCACTTGATACAACTAACTATCTACAATAGTGTGTGAATTAGTTTTTTTTAATAGGATTTGTTTGGGTATGTACTAGCAAACACCTTGACACAGCAGTGAACCAGCCCCAGTGCCCTCCTGTCTGTTCAATGATTGTTTTTTCAAATGAGTCTGGTGGTCTTCATGTGAGCTATACAGCGTACTGAGCTCCATTTTAGCAACATAGCAACACCATTTAGTATGTTATAATAGACATGTAGTAATGATTAGAAAGTAAGTACATCAGAAATGGCTTTTTCATTGGACATCAGTGTAAAACTTTACTGATATTTAGTAAATGTCTAAAAAACAGAAGTGTGTAATGTTGGTTTTTCCATTAAATCAGAAATGTGATGATTCTTTTTATTTTTTGTGAGATGACATGAAAAATCATTCCATAAACATGACGTGGCATATAAAAGACTAGGATCAATAGTGGTAGTTGAGATAAGGACATGATTTACCTGAATTAAAACTTAATATGTATTGTCTTGTGTTGTATATTTAGCAAAAATTACATTGAAAATTTGTTGTTGTTTGTTTTCTTGTGGAAACAAGTCACACACAGTCGCTCTTTGAACAGATCCTCTACCTCCGCGGTTCTCAGTGGTATTCTCCATCTGGGTACGCATCCGCTAGCACCTGGAAAACGAACAGAGCAGACAGAACGTTCCGTCTGTATCCGTCTGTCTTTAACGTTACTTCCAGTTGGCATTCCTTTTGTCATCGTTTATTTAGTTAAATCTCCACACTGCTGATATTACTCCTCTGCCACGTACCTGCTGCACTTAACTGTAAATGTCACGCTACCATAAGTGGTATCAGTGCAGTTGTATTTTTACAAATACGAGTATAAGTATTCATGCTCAGTGTCGGACCCAATACCGATACGGTATCGGGTGTCTGTGCATCTCTACTTGCAAGTCCATTTTTGGTCTTTTTTTGTTTTTTGTTAAATGATGTAAAAATTCTATTGGTCAGTCTTCACCATTGTCCTGATGGTTTTAGAAATATCTGACCAATGAAAAGTGTTGAAAACAGCATGTGACTACATCCCTTACATCCATTCATTTATTTAGAATATACATCGTTTTTCCAACTTTCTTAAAAATAACTGTTTTGGATGTAAGAAGGACTTACTGATAACCCAGTGAAGTCTTTGTATTTGCTCCAGACACATGCAATTCACATTTTCTTCCTTCATTTTTCTAATATTGCAGCTTCTCAAAATTTTGCTTCAAATGTACTCGAAACTGTATGTAAACAAAGCTCTCACATGTTGCAAAGTGGAATAAGACAGGACGAAGCAGAGCTAACCACTGCCAGACAACACACGCACAACTTTGGTGTTATTTTTTCACACTGTTATGGTTATTTTATATCATAAAAGCTGCTGTAACTTTGAGATTTGCTAAAAGAGCACAGGCGCCGTCACTGGGAAGTTTGCATGAGCTAATTTCAGGTAGGAAGAATAAAGTGCGCCTCAGGACACGAGTGTTTCTGATGAGCCGACTGTACTTAATTGTGTGGGATAAGAGAAGCCATTGTGCGCTGATGATTGGGGTGAGAATATCAAACAAAGAGCTCTGTCCTGATCAAAGACATACCACATAACAGTCTTTTAAGAGTCAAACTCCAGTGGTGGGTTTTTATGTCCCATTGCTCCACACTCATTGGTCCTCCCCTGTTTCTTTTCTCCGTGTCCTTATCTATCGCCTTCTCCTACGCCTCCTTCCTCATTTCACTGAACTGATGTGTGGTGAAATGGCCTTTCACTCCTCAGCTGCCATGAGATTCTGATGAGCTCTTCACATTTAATACCCTGCATGGCTTAATACCAGACAATTGAGACTCGACTCTGCCACAGTACTTAAGCTTGCCACGTCGGCCTCTGACTGTGATGAAGAGTCGCTGCTGGAATCGCAGCACTCGGAGCGTTATCGCATGTCCTCTGCCAGTTCTTTCACACAGCCTCACATTGGACAGTCAGCGAAATGGAACCCGTGTGTGAATTAAACGTATTCTTATATCGTAGCTAAATACACCCCCGGCCTTTACACCTCACCTAAAAGCCTGGTCCATTCAGCAAACAGAAAAGACACTTAAAAACTCTATTTTATTCCATCCTCACCTCACAGATAAAGCATGAATGGATGTTGCTGAGAAAGAGAAGTACAGCGAGCTAGAGGAGGGGTAGTTTATCTTGCTGGCAGCACTTTCTCTGCTCGCAGCTCGCCGTATCATCCATTTGATCTTGTCTTACACTGGGTATTACACCCGGCCTTGTACACATTGGCAGCCCACTCCACGTGGGATGCTTTTCAAATGCAGCCCTTTAACGGTGTCCTACACAGAAAATCCCTGATGGGACTCAGAGATACGATACAACCCCAAATCAGGGGGGAAAAAGAAGTTTGGATGATGTGGAAAAGGCAGATAAGAACGGAAAGCAGTGGTTCCTTCTGCTACATTACACACAGCCAACAGACAGATATTCAAGGTTTTATGTTTTATTTCCTTCTTCTAATTTGTTCAACAACTTCCAACAACTGGTAGATTATCTGTCTAATCAATTTCTGTTTTTATATATGTTAAAATCTGAGGAAGTAAATCTATATATACGCAGCTGCTGTGTGCAATGCGCTAATGTTATGTACTGTGTAAAATGCAGACCGAATTTCTCTTCAGGGATAATAAACTGAGTGAACTTTTAACCTTTCTTTCTGCGACAGTAAACTGAATATCTTTAGGCTGTGAGCCAAACAGGCCATTTAAGCAGGTCACAGGAAATGTTGATTGAAATTTGTCACCGATTGTTGGCATTATAGACCAGAAAATTAATGTAATCATTAGTTGCATCTTTTTTTTATATTAATATTTTATTAAGATTTTCATTTATACTTATGTGACCCAGAAGTCAAAAGGCAAAGAGACGTCACATCCGAAGCACAAGATTAGTCACAAAGAGTAATCATAAGAAGTGCATAATTCACCCAAAACTATCCTCCTGATCCTCACCCCGCAACCCATCACCCCCCCACCACCACCACACACACACACACACACAGACGACATATGTTAGCAGGGGGAAGGATGGCCAATGGAGATGCCACACAGAACATATTCTGCAGGGCAGCCCACCACCCACCCACAAAACTCGCGTCTGTGCACGTTACACATATAACTGTAAAATAATAATGGGGAAGGTGGCGATGACAGCAGAAAAACTCCATTAGTTGCATCTTAAACGCTACATCAATTACAATCATGTGTTGACATCAGCTGTTACAAGTCACATCTTTATTCATAGTTTCTGCTTCTGTACTAGGACTGCAACTAACAATAATTTTAATATTGGATTCATCTGTACATTATTTTAATAACATCAATTCATCAGGCAAACACAAAAGACTCAATTCTCAAAGACTGTTGTGTAGCCCAAAGTAATTTAGGCTGCAGACAAGTCACTAATGACTAAATCCCTGCAGTGGCTTCAGGTATAGTTAGCAAAGCACTAGCCCGCTACCTCGACTTGTTATGGTGAAACACTAGCAAGTTACAGTCTTCAACCAGCTCCGGTTATAGGCTATCAAACTAATGTATGTATTAGTTCCAGTCAATAATAGTATAAAATGTATAATAGGCTTTTTTCTTTCTTCTTTTTCTTTTTTTTTCTTTAAACAAAAGTCAAGCATTTCAGAGATATACATTTTCCATTTCTTCCAAATTTCTTCAAATTTACAGTTCTGGAGCCTCAAAGAGAAAGTGATTCTTTCCATGATGTAGATTTCACATATAATATCGTACCACTCCTTAATAGATGATGTATCTGATTTCTGAGTATTTTTTTCATATCGCAGGACTAAAAAAAACAAAAAAAAAACAAAAAAAAACAAAAAAAAAATCACACTTGGTTTTTTCCGGTATTGAACGGCCCTAAACTGAATCACAACTGAACATAAACAATGTTATTAGTGATGATCGAGTTCTTAAATTAGTGGCTGATACCAGGACTGATGGTTAAAATAATATCAGTGCTTTTTGTTTATTTGACCTTGTTTTTGTGGTGTATGACCAACTGCAAAAGCAAACATTAGTGAAAACTGGTGTTAAACTGGTACCTAAATGCATCCTTACATTCTATTTACAGTCACACTCAGTATTATATGACCTGTCAAATGGAACACATTTTTCACATTATAATCATCATTTATGTTTTTATTGAATTCAACGCTTTCCTTCTCGTTTGGATTTTCATTCGCAAGTCGGTGTCGCTGACGTTTGTGAATGATCGTGAGTGGATGGAAAAGCACTAATTCATGGGATATTCCTGCGCTGTCCATTATGTTTTTGCCGTACGGGGATCACTGTGGCATACCACCGAGTTCCACCTCACCGCCGTCTCCTCCTCCTGCTTGCATCTCACTTCACGGCGCTCTGTAGCCGTGACGACCACAGGGGACTCAGCTGACCGTACAATGAGCCCACCCTCACTTTGACAGAAGCAGCACACACACACACACGGGCAGGCTCACATGCAGCAGCACACTCTTTACCGATGACACACACCTCCACACATGCCCTGACATGTTCATGCATTCATGTGAGCGCACAAACCCACAGTATTTGTCCACTTTGCCCCGTCAGGTCACAAAACAGTCCAGGTCCACAGGCCATCATGCTTCATGATTGGATGATGTCTTCCCAGAGCTCTGAGCTTATTGGTGGAATGCCTTTGTTGTTTGTCTCTATGGAAATGTTGTGCTGGGTGTCATTTTGTGCCATTTATACTTGAAATATGTGGTAATTTTTTTTCTATTAAAAAAAAAAAAAGCTGCACACTGATTGCTATAAACCCATTTCCTTCTACATATTCATGGAAGGCATCATGAATATTGCGGGGATTAATCCTCTTAATCTCATGAAGTGTTCAGGTGGACTCGTATTCCACATTTTGGCTGTGTTTCAGTGTGCATTAATCCATATGTGCATGCATAAAATCATGACAGTGTGCCAATTCCCCATCAAACTAAAGCCTGTTTTTTTTTTTTGTATTTCCAGTGCTATTTAATTGGCTTAAACAGCTTTTTCACTTTACTTGTCCTATCTTCCTTATTCAGTGGAAAAGACTGTGTTTGTTTATTTATTTACATCTATGCCAGCAACAGCCATGGCTAGAGTTGTTGTGTTTTCATTCGACCATCTGTCTGTCCATCTGATTCTCGTGAGTGTGATATTTCAAGAATGCCTCCAAGACATCTCCACATAATTTGTCAGAAACTGAATTTGGTAGTCAAATGTCAAAGTTCAAGTCAGTGACCTCACAACACGTTTTGGGCCGTAACTCAAGGATACGTATGCAAATTCCGAAGACATTTTATATCCGAAAGGTCAACTCCACTGTGAAATTATAATGTTCAAAACCACGAGGCAGCGGCTGTGGTCTGAAATCAAAGCCAGTGTGAAAAGTATGTTAGAGTGTAAAACCACCAATAGCTGCTAGATACTCACTTTGGGTGATTCCCCCCCCCATGAGGTAATAAAGCAGTGAATGTCTCCAAAAGTGATTCTGTTCTAGTTCATTTAAGTAATCGTAGTGATGGTTCTTTTTTTTTCTCCCAGCTGTACTGTAGTAGTTAAGAAACAATACTAAGATCCCCATCGAATGGTTGTCTTTCAAGCTTTTCATTAAATTTCTGGTTTCTTTAATCAGGGTTTTCGCAGATCATTAAAAAGCATTAAAAGTCATTAAATAGATTGTGAAAATTAAGGCCTTAAATGGCATTAAAAGGAATTAAATTGAATTTCCAGAGGCATTAAATAATTAAAAACACGTAATGGGGAAAAAAGCTGTTATTCATGATTTATTTTGACTATAGAAACATTTAATAATTTTGATTGACGTATAGTGTGATGATTGACAGGTGGAACCCTTTACCTCCGCCAAGGAGGTTATGTTTGTTTGTTATCATCTGGGCAACTTTGTTTGTCAGCAACATAACTCAAAAAGTTATGGACGGACTTTGATGAAATTTTCAGGGTATGTCCACTCTGGGTCAAGGAAGAGATGATTACATTTTGGAGGCGTTTTGAATCACCGTCTGGATCCAGGAACTTTTTAAATGATTCTTTATCATTGTGAGATACTAGTACTAACACTACCTTAAAAAAAGTACAAACGCTACCTTAAAAAAAAATACAAACCCTATCTTGGCGGAGGTCTGCGCTCTCCGAGTGCTTTTCTAGTTGGTTATTGTGCACAAAGTCACAACACTGGACGTGTGGAATGGAATGTTCTGTGAGCGTGCTTATGCTATGGCAAGAGAACGGAGGGAACATTAGCAAATGTCGAAAAAATGGGAAAATGCAGGAGGAACTATTCAGAACCCAGATAGATAGATAGATAATTTGTTTAAAGTGGTATTAAAAAGATTTGCTGATCCCTGCAGAAACCCTGTTTTTACAATATCGAGCTGTTCAGTACACCTACATTAGCTAATATTAACATTAATTTATATATTACTAACTAATCACACACATTTAGTAGCAGAAACTAACACTTGGTTGTAATAAGAATGGTCTATTCCCCCCCCTAAATTAGGAATAGATTGACCTCACCGTGTCTCAGATCAAAAATACCAGTAATGTCATGATGGGTGACAACACTAGAACTCATAATACTTAATGGAAAGACACATAATCCATTTTATTAAACTATAAGATGTCACTACATATTATATTTATGTAGAAATAGAATAGAATATTTTTATTGTCATTGTAACAAGTACAGTGAGATTTCAAAGTGCCTTCCAATCTGTGCATCACATAAAATGATCATATATGGATAGAATCTGTATCTGAGCAGTGCAGACACAGAACCACAGCGTCCTAATTATTGTGTCTCATATTTACAGACCAGTTAAATGTCTGTCTGCTAACTTATATTGCACAGAACACATTGCTCAGTCTTTTTACACGTACTTTAACTTCCTATATTTGACCATTCGGTGGAGTTTGTTGACTTTGGGACAGGTAAACATCCAGAACATGTCAGATGGGATTTCTTCATTCTCAGGGAAATAACCTCCATCTCTAATCCCTTAATTCTACTGAAAAGCACCAAACCATAACCTTGTGCCCACTCCCCTGCTCCTCCTCTCTTGTTTATCTTTACCCTTTGACTTTCATTCCTTTATTACCCTCTCAGCCTCTATATTTGTCCCCCTCAGCCATCGCTGTTTATCCTTCTCTAAACCGCTCTCCTCCCACACTGCACCACTTTTTTTCTTCCTCCTCATTCTCGGCTTGATCCTTCCACTTTGATCCCTTTACTTCAGCTTTTGTTTTAGCCCCTACATGTGATTTCTTGCCAACCCCCTCTTTCTTTCTCACTTTCCTCCCACACCACTGTTACTTGACTTTGATTTTTTTTTTCTTCCCCTCACAAAATCAACTTTGTCTTTCCACTCCACAGGGATGTGAGACGTCTGGTGGTGGCCATGTCCAGAGCCAGACTGGGTCTGTACATCTTTGCCCGGGTGTCTCTGTTCCAGAACTGCTTTGAGCTGACTCCTGTTTTCAACCAGCTGACTGCCAGGCCACTTCAGCTCCATATCAGACCACACGAGTACTACAGTCAGGAACAGCCTGTACGTACACTCACAGTACACATGCACGCACATGCCACATGTCTCTGGGAGAACAACCTTCTCCTCCATTAAATTCAGCTGATTATGGGGTACAGGAGCGCAAAATATGTCGATAAGAGCAGAGCTTATTTTCCCACATATTTCACACCAGTTTCAATTTCCATAACAACGTTTCACTCTGCGATGTGGCGTCACGTCACCACTGCGGCTCCTCTCTTACTCCGTCTAATCCTGCCTCTATATTCTGAATGGAATCTTCTTTTCCCTCTGGTCCTCACTGGTCCCCAGTCTTACTGCAGCTTTACCCACAGGCCTGGTCTGTTAACAGCATTCTACAAGGGCCGTCTCCCAGCACTGGAAACACAGGCCCCAGCTATAATTAACCCTCGAAGGTCAGAATCCGAAAAACCATGCTCCCAAATCCCACCAGGCCAGTGTGAGCCGACTGTCGTCTGGTCACCGAGTCTCGCTGACTGGCGTGTGTGGCAACAGGGGTGTCCAAAATACCCCATAGCCTGTGACACTTCCTGTGACTCGAGAGTGTTCGTTCCCGTGGGGGACAGCTCTTTTGGGCACACACATGTGGCCCCTGCTTAGCCCGTCTACGTGGAGGCAGTAACCCCCCGCTGCACACGTCGATTAAGAGTCAGGTTTTATCTGGCAGCACTTGAATAGAACTGTCATAGGCTCCTTAACAGCAGGGAAGGAGATTCACTGATTTACACCAGCACAGAAGTTCAGGAGTAGAGTGTCCTGCACGAGTATCATAGGATTTATTTTTATATCAGGGTTTTCCCTGTTTCTGAGGGGGCTTAGGTTCTGTGGTTGCACAGTTTTCACAGTCTTCCCCAAAGAAAATGATGCAGCTGCATATGGTCACGTTATTCACACAAGTAGCAGAAGTGAGAGCCGGTCTGAGTTCTAGTCCTAATGTGTGAAGAGCTCCAGTGTTTCTGCTGGTCACTGCACATATGATACAAAAAAATCATCACAGTGGCATTAGACTTATACATATGTATAATATAGAATATTGGCGGCCTTTTATTTGCCCTTCTCAAATGAAAGTTTGTAAAGTTTCCAAAAGTAAATGGGCTTCACAACAGTAGGAGACATAGAGGAACTAGGAACACACGTTGTTTCACTTTCACTTCACACATACCCATAGTGAGCTATGGACCGCACCGCTCCATATTAATAAGTTGGACAGAAACTGGCCGACCCGCACAACTTTATTTTTCAGTCCATTTATCTTTTACTGTTTGCTAAAGAAACAAAGATATTGCTGGGGACCTAATCTAGTGATCTATCAGATCAGTACTGGCCAGTGTTCACCTGTTTTAAGCCTTATCTTGCTATTAGGCAGTAAGATAACACAAGTGGCAGATGGTTATCTGTGTCTGTGAGTTCCCTCCCTGATTCCAGCTCGGTCAATGCATCTGACTGCAGCCACATTCCATTCAGTTCTGCTTCAGCAGTGCTCAGTTCAGGTCAATACACTACCGAGTAGCTGCTGAAGTGTTTTGCTGAATCTCCGGTGGCCCATGTTGTGTGCAAACACGGACACTGAAGAGTAGTTAATGTAGGTCAAGTTCATTGACATAAACTTGGACTGTTAGGTGTTAGTGTGTCACCAGTGCACTATGAAAGGACATGAATAAAGGTAAACAAACACTGACACGGGTTCTCGGCCAAATTATCTTCGATTGTCCGGTTCTGTGGATTTCTGATTTATTTTCTGCTGAAGAAGGTTTAAAGAAACGTAATCAGACTATGTTTGCATCATGTTGAACTAAATCACGTTGTAAAGCAGTGAATTACGTTGTATTTGCTTAATTTGTACGTTTAACCTTTTAACGGAACCCTAAATAAGGCTTGCAGAATCAGTGACATCCTTTGAATCACTTCTTAAAACACATTTTATAGACTTTCGATGGCCACGTCTGGCCCATGTACCTGAAACACAAAACACACATGTATGCACAGACACATTCCTTCCAGACTACACATATGAAAGGTACAGTACAGCATACGATACAATGGAAGCTCGGCAGAAAGAACCACCACAATTATTAACCAACATGTGTTGTTTATATAATATAAATAAATACAGTTCAGAGACTTTTATTGCAAAGAAGACATGATGCCACCTCGGCGGGCTGTTATAACAGCAGACTTAAAAAGGTATTGAATGTAACATGTGATGCATGACTTAAGGCTCAGTGTTCAGGGTCCCCATCCTACTTAACAGTGCTGATTAGGAAGTGCTCAAGTAAAATGTATAATTACCGTGGCCGGGCAGGAGTTCTGATTATATTCACAAACATAAAACCCGGTTAAGTTCTGTAACCCTGAACGTCCGGGTGCATTCATTTCAACACAGTTCCCCGGGGCCTCAGTGAGGATCGGCCCCGTGTTTAGGAGGGAACAACCCAACACAATGAATATTCCTCCTGCTCTTCTTAGTTTAGTGTGCACAGTGCTGTCTGCATACTAATATTATCACTGTGGAAACTCTGCAGCCTCCACTTTTCCCTTTTGACAACACAAGCACTAGTAGCTTCAGGCAGCAAACGATCTGATCCACAACACACCTGCTTTCATATAACAAGCGGGTGAAGCCTAATTTCCCTGCAGATTTATCTCAGATCAATAATTTACCGGCGATGCCTTAAACTTTGAATGCAAGACAGATGCTGTATGTTTTTTAATTGTAATTTCTTTCACATTCCTTCTTGGTGTAAAAAAACAAATCTTGTCCGACTGTTGTGTTGTGGTTCTTCCTTTCAGAGAGATGCTTCTGCACAGCCAGACCAAACCGTGAAGAACATGCCAGAGATGGCCAACCTGGTGTATAACATGTACATGCACATGATCCAGACCTCGCAGAAGTACAGACAGGTAACACAATATGAACGCATCTCCAACCCAATATGTGCACAGTAGTTAAATAAGGCCGAGAGGCAACAAAGGCACTTCATGTTAAAGGTGAAAACAGATAAAAAAGGTGGACAAATTTTACCTGCACCTAAAGCGGTGATATTTAGCTTTTTTAAACTGAATTGTGCATTTTTAAACATTTCCCTGTGGTCTTTAAACTATAAATGCTATGTTTGGGTCTGAATTCTTCATTAATTCAACTCCACAGGGCCATCTTCAACACTATTTCTGAGTAATGACACCAGAAAGGTGGTTTTGAGCGCTGGCCCTTTAAATGCACATGAGCC
>JAQQZY010000016.1:20533636-20549347 GCA_030068375.1 Ostorhinchus rueppellii | reverse complement strand
CTCCATGTGACCCCCGTGACCCTGGTGAGGATAAAGCGGGTATAGAAAATGAATGAATGAATGAATGAATGAATATACTGTTCAAAACATAAATAGTGAATTAGAAATATAATAAATAGTATTTGGAGAAATACCTTCATTTAGTTATTGCAGTGTCTTTAAAGATTAAGCAATGAGTGGAACACAGTGGTGTTAAAAATAACTGTTCAAAGGCACTTAACTATGGTTACAGTTTTATGTGGATTTTAGTCTGCACTGTGACGTCACATTTCAACAATATTTACTTTTAATGCAAGTCCAGACTCTAGAGGGTTAATAAATCAGCAAGTGTTGGAGTACTGTGGGAAATGACTGTTTTATTGATACCTCAGTGACACTTTTTCATCATGTGAAGTCTTCAGACTCATCAGGTTTTTAGACACGAGTCGTGGAGCAGAACATAAGTGGGTCGTTTTCTGAAAATGGACGTGTTTATGGCTCGTATTAATGCTTGTCTGATAGTGATCACCAGCTGGAGGTCACTGTTTATCCACCTTTTACTTTCCGACTTCACGCCAGATTAACAGACACGGGTGATCTAATGCAGGGGCTTATTGTTCACATTTGCGCCACGGAGCGCGCAGCTGCTCGCGGAGCTGTCCGTTTCAGCACCTGTTCCAGTCGCACAGCTGACGGTGGTGTCAAATGGAGTCCGAACCGCGGGAAGGTATTTGCGCGCGCGCGCGTGTGTTAAATTAACTAAACTAAGTAAATAACTATGTTTGCACAGGCATGGAGTCCGCTGGCATTCATGAAACCACTTACAACAGCATCATGAAGTGCGACATCGACATCCGGAAGGACCTGTACGCCAACAACGTGCTGTCCGGAGGGACCACCATGTACCCGGGTATCGCTGACCGTATGCAGAAGGAGATCACCGCCCTGGCCCCCAGCACCATGAAGATTAAGGTAACTTTTCACTCACTTTGGGATACTACACGGTCATATTAGGCGCAGGCGCACTAAGTTAACACATGCTTCTGTGTTCAGATCATCGCGCCCCCTGAGAGGAAGTACTCAGTTTGGATTGGCGGCTCCATCCTCGCCTCTCTGTCCACCTTCCAGCAGATGTGGATCAGCAAGCAGGAGTATGACGAGGCTGGACCCTCCATCGTCCACAGAAAGTGCTTCTAAGCCGCACACTCCTTTCCTTTCCTTTCCTTTCCTTTCCTTTCCTTTCCTTTCCTTTCCTCACTTTCTTCTCTTCTGTCTCCTTTTGACTCAAAGCGGCATCGTCACCCAAATGTTTGTTTACACTCAAGTGCAATTTTTATGTGGATATGTATAGGTTTATAAAAAATAAATAAATAAACAGGACTTGCAAAAGCCTGATTATGTCGTTCTTGCTTTTGTGTTGCGCTCTGAAACACCAGTGAGCTGTCAGGGTTCAATTCAGTTCACTTCAGCTGCGGCTCAGTTCAGTTCAGTTGGGTTTAATCCAAACGGAGGCTCTATTGGCCTGAAAATTTAAGGAAACAAAAGCATCAAAACACAATTACGCAATAACAATTCTAACATATAATGATACACACGTGTATTTGTGCGTGTACGCCCTCCCTCTCTCTGTCAAGATGATGATGTTCTGTCTTCTCATTCCACTAAAGGTTATTAAAGGTTTGTATCAGAAACGATTATACTGAGCGAAGAGTCAAGTGGATAAACCACATGAGGAGAAATTAACCTGACAAAGGTTCACACTAGATGAAAATATGGCTGTTACGTGGGCAGTAATTCCATGTTCTTGGGTTGAACTCAGATCTGTTTTTATACCAGACGAATGTACCCGTTCCAAACCCCCTACTACTATACTACTACTACTACTACTACGACTACTACTACTCTGATGAAGATGATGATGAAAATGACGTAACAACTCAATATCTACGCATCGCATTTCCAGATGTTAAACATAAATAATCCAACCTTTAGATCAGAGGGAGACCTTCACACAGACTGCTCTAATATTAGCGTCTAAACATGGCGCAGCCCCCTAACTTTCATGTCTCAGAGCAACATATAGGGCGGGGTCACATATTTTGTTGCTATTTTTAACCCTCCACACAGACAGGCAGGCAGGCAGGCAGGCAGACAGACAGACAGACAGACAGGGAAGCAGGCAGGCTGCTTGTAAAGCGATTAGCAACTCGGATGGTACTTTCACTCTGTCACTGTATCCACAGCCTCATCTTTGCCCGAGGTGGAAACAACAGCTCTACCGACTGGCCAGCAGCACGCGACACAAGGAGGAAGAGGAGGAGGAGGAGGAGGAGGAAGGGGGGTACACCTCCGGGCATAAGAGGCTACCCACTCCATCAGCTGGCAGATTTTGTATGGATTTAGAAGACGGTATAGCCATATGTTTAATGGTATAGACGAACATATAGAACAGGCTACAGAATATGGGATGTTCACTATACTGGCATCATATTATATTAGTTTTATTTTCTATCATTGACTAGTAAAACTATGACCCCTGTACCCAGGACAAGCTCTATCCACAAGTCATGTCCTCTATAAACATGTCACATATTATGAACTTATGCACATGTGTTTTTCTTAATCATTAAATTGTGTTTGGTATTAAAACTGTTTGCATTAAAGGTTTGGTTTCCACGTGGAAATAATCAGGCATGTTGTCACTCTAGTGTTTCGTGCAAAATCGTCCACATCCAGGCGCACTGAACGGCGATTGGTTTTTACAACACTGAAAAATACAAAATCAGAAGCTCTGGTACTGCTGGCTCTGGTCCATCGACCTGTCTGCACGTACGTGACGCATGGGAGGGGGGAGACTACTTAAAGGCGGATTAACGCTGGCAAGACATTAAATCCAACCTCCCTCCATCCAGACGCAGCGCGCGGCCCATCAACCTGATCTGAAGATCGAAAATAGGAGGGCTTATAGTAATCAGCCCTTCAGACTCCCATGACAAGGAAAAGTGTGGAAGCGTCGTGGGAGCGCACACAGCAGGACGCTCACTGGCGTTGCGCGCTCAGCACATAACCAACCAGAGAGCGCACAGACTGAGACAGAGACACGGGGACGGCGGCGGTGGCGGCGGCAGCATCCCGTGACGGATGCATTTTTTAGCTAAAAGCGGACGCTCTGGAGACTGAAATACTGAGAACGGGACAGGGGATAACGCCGTGCTTTTTTGGAGGGATTTGAACCCAGTGCCGTTGCGCCTTTGTCTTCTCCGGATGATCAGAAATGGGGGAATGGACTATACTAGAGAGGCTCCTGGAGGCTGCTGTCCAGCAGCACTCTACTATGATAGGAAGGTAAGGTGAACAGCAAAAAATCCAAGAACAGCAGAAGAATCGCAGCAGCCTCCAGGATCGTCTTTAGCATGGCTCCCAGTCCCCCGTTTCTGTGTTGTACCTCTCCAGGATCTTCCGTAGTGTCTGGTGTCCAGTGCTTCGTGTCTGTGTTGTGGATTTTTTTCGGTGTTATTTCACAGATTCCTTTTTTCCCTCCTAAACGAGACAGCACAAGTATAATTCAGTTGACAGCTGTCTCAGAACCTGGGATGGTGCTGCGAAGTCAACTAACTTAAATGCACTTGTCATTTCATGTGGTCATTCACTCACTTATCCATTTGATGTTTGTGTGTGTGTGTGTGTGAGATGGAGTGGTGGTTGTGCACTTAGAGGTGGCAAAAAGACTGAGAGAATTCACTTCTTTCCATGATCAAAAATAAAACTCACACAGGCTGATTGCCTACATGCCATTTCAGGTGCTAAACTATAAAACGCAGAGCACATAACATCAAAAAGCGCACACAGGCTCATCAGAAACACGGGCTGCACAAAGGAACACAGCATCCTTAGGAGCGTCTGGTTTCAGCACCGGACAGCTCCCTAATCCCACACTATTGGACTTAGCGCCTGAGCGCACAACTCAACCACACTCACACCTATTTATTTACACACTTATTTTCACTGTTTGTTTGTTTGCTTGCTTTTTAGGATCCTACTAACAGTCGTGGTGATCTTCCGGATTCTTATCGTAGCAATAGTTGGAGAGACTGTCTATGATGACGAGCAGACCATGTTTGTTTGTAACACCTTACAACCGGGCTGCAACCAGGCATGCTACGACAAGGCATTTCCCATTTCACATATTAGATATTGGGTTTTTCAGATCATCATGGTGTGCACCCCGAGTCTTTGTTTTATCACGTACTCGGTGCATCAGTCGGCCAAGCAGAAGGAGCGGCGGTACTCCACAGTCTATCTGACACTAGATAAGGATCAAGATTCACTGAAGCGCGACGAGAGCAAAAAGATAAAGAACACCATTGTAAACGGAGTACTTCAGAACACGGAGAACTCCACCAAAGAAGCCGAGCCGGACTGTTTAGAAGTCAAAGAGATCCCTAATTCGGCCATGAGAACTACAAAGTCCAAAATGAGGCGACAAGAGGGCATCTCCAGGTTTTACATCATCCAGGTGGTTTTCAGAAACGCGCTGGAAATAGGCTTTTTGGTGGGTCAGTATTTCTTGTACGGATTCAACGTCCCGTCGGTGTACGAATGTGACCGCTACCCCTGCATAAAAGATGTCGAGTGCTACGTCTCCAGACCAACGGAGAAGACAGTGTTCCTGGTTTTCATGTTCGCGGTCAGTGGCTTTTGTGTGGTGTTGAACCTGGCAGAACTCAATCATTTAGGCTGGAGGAAAATCAAAACGGCCGTACGGGGTGTGCAGGCTCGGCGAAAGTCCATTTATGAGATCAGAAATAAGGACTTGCCAAGAATGAGTGTGCCGAATTTTGGCCGCACTCAGTCCAGTGACTCTGCTTATGTGTGAGGAGGACAGAGTCACAGCAGAAACATGTAAAGAGCGAAACACCATGATGATGGACATGATGGACAGCTCCGCACGCCTAATTCGTGTCATGACTTAAAAGAGTGGGCAGATTTTCTTTTTGTTTTTTTTAATTTCTTTATCTTTTGAGGACTCCATGGCAAGCGTGGATTACACGTTTGTTTACTTATTTATTATTGCACTGATGCAACTTTTTATTAGTAACGTTTATACTCTGTATGAAACGGAGGCCATGTTAAAACGTGTTCACATATTTACTCTTTGTGGGCTGTTCCGATGTACTTGAAGAGAGTAAATGCAAAAATTGCACTAAGAGGTGAACACTTGAGAGCCTGACCTTATCCAAAATGTGCTGACGGTGTTTATAAGACATGTTTTTCCACCTAATTTTGGCACCAACCTAATTAAATGTCACCAGTGGTTAAAGGACAAATCTACCATCCAGATTTCTACAGATATATAAATCCTAACTGACTCTGGTAGTTCAAATACATCAGCGTATAATTCATGTTTTTTTGTTGCCTGTGTTGCACCACTTACCTTAACATGATATGTAACCATTCCATTGCTTTATAGCTGACTTGCAAAACAGTATCTGGTGAATTTGCTGCAAACGCTAACGTCTGTGACTTCCTTAATTTATGACACACCAAAGCGCCCACTGCTTTTATTTGTGAAGTGTTTTCTTGCTTTTGTGTAATCAAGTGCCATACTTGTATATAAACATAATATATATGTATACATATAAATATATAAATATATAATAATCATCATGAAAGCTGATTCCCTGCTTGGATTATGCTAAATGCCGCCCAATTTTGTTTTATTTTTTAAAGAAAATTTGATTTCAATGTATTTGTTGTGGTTTAAATGACAAAAAAAGATATACAGTTTTCTCTTTTATTTTGCAAATGACTGGAAAAGAAATGAAGTGCTAGTCTTTTTTATATACAAGAAAGAAATGTCTCTTCACAATCAAGGCTGATCGAAACTGAAAATAGCACAAATTGACATTTTTATCAAAGAACGGGCAATAAAAATCTGCTCTGGTGCTACAGTTTTTCATAGAATGGTTTTAAATGTAACCGACACAGACCAGGAAAAAAACAACAACAAACATCTCTTTTTTTTTTTCTGTCTAAAATAAAAGTGGGATTCATGTACACCAGAAGTGTGTGAGGTGCGGTACTTGTGTGTCTGCTGCTGTAGCTTGTGTTGACTAACCTATCACACAGAAGGAGAAGTGTATCCAGTCACTTGGTGCAGTGAAGATGTTAGCCACACCCACTGTGCATTAAAAAAAAAAAAAAAAAAAAAAAACACTGCAGGACGCACCTTGTACAGGATCTCATCACTCAGCTTATGTGCCACTGCAATGTGTTGCAACACTGAAGCTGCTTCCAGGAGTCCTATTAACACTTAAGATCCAGAACAGATGATGCACCAAATCATAAGAATCTCATCTTAAACGTATGTATTTGCACAGTCCCGCTGTAAACTTATAGCTTTAAGCAGATATCTCCTTATACTGTGCTAGAATATCAAAAAGAACGCTGCCCTTTCTGGTGCTCTATAGGATATAAGACAGCAGAACTCAGGGGAAGGTTGATATCACCTCATGAAGGTCAGAACAGACGAGGAGGAATAAAAGTTAAAAGTGCTCAACTGTGAAGCCAAAGTGAGAAGAAGACAGTGAGATATTTGCAGCTGATCCATACAGGTGATCTGGGAAGAGCCGGATGCTTTCTATGATCCTCCTGCCAGAATGACTCTGCAAGGCTGTGAGAAATCGAAGCACAGCGGCACCGGCACCAGCACATCCATCTCCAACTCAACAGGGACGCAAGTTTTCTCCCCAAGTCATGAACTTGAAAAAAGAAAAAAAAAAAGTAACAGAGGAGGGAAGATTTATTTCTCAATTGTTCTTTGATGCAATGCAGTTTCATTTGCTCTATAAGTGTCATAGCACAATGCCCAGAATACAAACGTTTCAGTATTTCCTAGCTGAAATAAAGAAAAATTATACATCAATATATGAGAATAGAAATAAACTAATTCAACAAAATCGTAACGTGTCTACTGTAAATCAAATTAACAGGATTTCATTTTCCTAATCACATTTTAATGCCTTTTTTTCTTGCTTAAAGGTCAATTTAAGCATAATACCTCAAACATAAGGAGATGCTTGAATTATTATTGCAGTAATTTAAGGCTGGGAAATAGCTATCATTCTTAAAAAAGAAAAAAAAAAGATCAAACCCCTCTACATTAATACATATCACTGAAACATTTCATTATTTTGAGTTTAAAGGCTGCTTTTGCTGTAATGATTGAACGTTTAAGAAGATAAATGGGAATTTGTGGCTATAAACTGTTCATTCTGGGCACAGTATGATGGACTTGTAAAACATTTTAGGAAATCTGAAGGACAAAAATGACAAAAAAGGTAGCTTTGAAGACATTTAAAGCCTTTAAAATGATACATGTAGGGGTAAAATGAATGACGTAGGTGTAACACTCAGTACGGACTCCACTATGTTCTTATTTTTCTGGCCATTAAATTAAAGTTAGCCTGCTACTTTAAAATACTTGCTTCCTTAATCATAGATGTGCTGTAAAAGACAGATTAAATCATCTCAGGGGTCTGTGCATGTATCTGCTGGCCTTCCCCTCACTAACAGCTGCAGCAGAACAAACCGAGGCTGCATGTTTGCTATTTTAAGACTACAAGGCAAAAACAGTGCAGGAACATCACCGCTACCATGTGATTGCAGGTGCTTAGGGTAAAGGCAAAGCTTAGCAGAGCCTTGTTAATATGAGACATCGACACCCTGATATTAAAGTAGAGGTCATCATGGTGGGTGGGTGTGTGTGTGCTGTGGGAGAGCAAAAACACACAGCTCATAATCAAACCGGGATTTTTATGAGCTGTGTGGGCCTCTTCATTAAAACTCCTGATTCCATATCTTTAAATGAAACCCCATGCTACATGCACATATAGGATTTTACACACGTGTGGTCTGAGGAAGTAAAGAAATGCAATTAACACCGTGTTTCATCTTCCTCATAAAATGGAGGATGCATTTAATTTAACTACGAGTTCATTCATTATTATGTTTTTATTTACTTCTCAATATTTAGATTTAATTACGTTTCCTAGAAATGCAAACATGGAATACATAACCTCTAATCGCCGTACAGAAATAGACATGATTAACTGTGCTTTTCCAGGTAAAGTGTAAAAGGCAGATAGGCAGAGGTGTCATCTTTATTAACTATGATGGCAGAGACTTTACATCACACTGCCAAGTCCTGGAATTTATATTAGCCGAGGATGAGCCAAGGACTCGAAAAATACAACCAATAAGGACTACAGAAAATAATAACTTATTATCTAATGCAGAAATTCCCATCCAACATCCAACAGGCTGCAGAGACAGTCATACGGATATATTTTGGGGGTAATTTACAAAGATATATATATTTTTATATCTACATGAGCGGCAGTGAATAAACAAAATAACACCAAATTACCAGGTTACAACTGAATTTCATCACGTAAATCACAACACACCATCAGGCACAGAGGGCTGAAGTTCGTTCAGATGCAGTGACACATAATGGATCAGGTTTTGAAATGAAAATTAAAGTGGGAAATGAGGCTGAAACAAAAAATCCGTCCTTGAATATATATAAAAACTGGATTCGTAACAGCAGACAGTGGTGTTATATTTGTTTTGGTTGTTTTATCTAAGAGTGGCAGAACATGTTTACAGTTTATTTGGATCCGTTTCCGTAAGTTGACTGTTTAGTTTGTTATTCAGTGGGGTTATGTGAAAACTGCTGTCGTAGCTATTTTCATGTAACCTGATGGAAGGGTAGGGCTTGGGCCAAAAGTGAACCTATTCAATTAGTAGAGTTAAGAAAAATCGAGGAAACATGTATTCATTCATTTATTTATGATGAACTTTACTGGACAGGGTTACTACTGAGTACGATTCAGCTGTCTTCATGATAAACTTCAATATACTGCATCGGAAGTTTTTTTTTTTTTTTTAAATATTACTGCACATACTATAACTACTATATCATCAGTTAAAACCATTGACTTTTATTAAAAAATTATTGTCAGAAATCACTTCAAAAGCCTTCAGTATAATCAGCTGCATATTTTTAATTCCAGTACCTTTGTGCCACGTCAGTACAAACAAGTCGTCACCCTCTTAAAATAATTACCTAAGTCATTTTGGCATGTTCCAAAGTTTGCTTAAGTCATTTAATTCTCTCACCTTCTATGTTTGACTGACCTTGTTGTTTGTATGACAATAGGCATCTGTTGTTATAACTGTTTTGATTAAAAAAAAGTTACTAAATATCATATATTCAACAAATGGTTCAATTTTTTCCGTTTCCTGAAAAATCTGTGGGAAAAATGACTTAGGCGTATTTTAAGAAGGCGTCGAAGTGTTGCCAGGCACAACAAACCCCGCCCCTTTCATATACTGTAAGTTATTTTGGCATCGATCCAGCTGATGTCATCATGTCTACGCGTGTGGTGATGTCAATATATCAATTGCCTCTATATATGTGGCGAGTTTGAAGTAAATTGAAACAAATTTGATGTTTTTATAGACATTTGAAATGTCACCTATTATGAGTAAATGGGAGAAAAAAGGATTTAAAAAAAAAAAAAAAATCATAAAAAATTTGAACTGACCTACTTTTCCCAAAATGTAATCAGATCTATTCTAGGTCACTGGTAATCTATAAACCAAATTTGGTATGAATTCAACCAATAGTTTTGCTGCAAGCGTGTCAACAATGAAACAAACAAAGAAACAAACAAACTAAACCTAAAATAGTATCACTTGCCTCCGCTTTGGGGGCGGGGTTATAAATCACATTTTTTTTGCATTACAAGTAGAGGTAAAAGAGGCTTAACTATTGGATTATCTGATTATTACGTCTCAGTGCACCTCTTCTTTGCCTTTGCCGATATACAAAATTAGATTTTGGCAGATGTGTGTCCTCCTGAAGTGGCCTTATTGTGAATATTCAATTTACAACTTGATTTTTTTAATAATTTATCCTGAATTTGACATCAAAACATGATTTAGATATTTGATGAGAGAAAATGCACACCATTAATCAAGTGTATTTTATATAATTGTAATATTGCTCATGTGTATTGCCCCTGCCAAATAAATAAAACAAGCAGACAAAAAAATAATTGTATTATGGTCTCCCTGGTGCGGCCTTTAGGAAAATATGACAGATTATAGCAGAGCTTCACCTGCGAGTGAATTGTGCAATCCCTCTGCCCGAAACAAGCATGTCCTCCCAATTTCTCCTCTCATCCCAATCTGAAAAGAAGAGGCTGGCTGCGGGGAAGCGCTGCTTAAATTCTGCCTTTTGCGCACATTACAGCATGAAAGGGGGAAAGCGAACTGAAGAAAAACAGTGTATGCGGGTCTTTTTGATCCGCTCAGCCAGAAGGAATGAAATAAGCCTGGTTAGTGCAGCGCATATGCACTGCATGGCATGGCATAGGCAGATATGGCAGACACTGAAACAAAACACGCTCGATGTTTGCATCCATGTGGGAGTGGAAGCGGTAACGCATTTTGCACAGTGTGACCAAGTTTCTAAGTTTCTTTGTGCCAGGGGAGGAGAGCAGTGGCTGTGTTCCGGCTGTAAAGTAGTTTTCTCTGTCTCCAGCTACAATCGCTTCTGTCCCTCCTCACCACTCTGTTTTACAGCAGCTCAAAGAAACCCAGCACCAAACTTTTGTTATGTGATCCTGAGCTCGGGGTGTTTTGTCTTTTAAACTTTCTGCTTTAATGAAATCCTCAAAGTACAAGGACAAAAGGGAGAGAGAGCAATTGACAGAGTCTGTACAGAGGGATTTGGCTGGCTGGTTTGGTGGGTGCTAGACCGCATTGGGCCATACAGAAGGATTTGGTTGAAAATAAGCACTGACACTGACAAAATATACCTGACAGACCTGACAGCAGATTAATTTCTCATCCATTTTTAATGTGACCTCGGGATTACGAACATTACCGGATTATACACAGATTTGTCAACCAGAAGTTCACAGTGGGATAGCCAGCACCTGGTTGAGGACACAATGCACCCGAAAGCAGAACGATGCATCCTCCTGTTGTTAAGCACTAGTTCAGGTAAGGTAAGGTCAGTAGGAATTTAGGAAGAGTGTCAGGTATGGTCCTCAATTTGGGGTTTGAAGACTCAAGAACTGACCGGTTGTAAAACCCTTTTGAAATGATAAGGATTGTTCTTCTAAATCATGTGTCAAACATATTAAATGCGTGCTTCAGTGAAACTGGGTTCATTTTGGTATGTGCACTTTACCAGCTTTTTAGACCCAATAATAAAAGAGAAATGCAGACATAGTTTCCACCAGGATATACCTAAAAATGACCTCAGATAAATGCAAAAAAAAAAAAATCATACTCTTACTCTGAGCCTGCCCAAAATTAATGCATTTTTAATAAAATATTGAGACCAAAAATAGGACCAAAACTGGGGCAGGAAAATGTACCTAGGTGTCAGTGCATTTGACCTGGAAAACATGGCTTGAAATGCTCTTATATAGTCCTATAAATAAAGACACTGTGTTAAATGTAACGATCCTAGTAGTTTTTCCTAATCTACATTTGGAGGCTTTTTATGAATCTCAGTCTCTTTCCAGGTTTTGAGTCTAACCCATTGTGTCCACTAGTGTTACATGCAGAACCTAGCCACCTAAACACATAAATCACAAGTGATTTTGCAACAGTGGTCATTTTTATGAAACACTTTCCCTTACATAATTAGTTTGATTCCCAAAATGTAACTGTAAGGGAATAAAAAGATATTTGAAAAAATAGTAGCGTGTAATTTTCGTGTCCTTTTTCCAGTGTTACATGCAGATCCTTGCATAGAAAAAACATAAAAATGTGTTTTATCTGAAAAATATTTTCTCTTTTATCTCAGTAAATATTTACTTTTAAATAAATAAAGTACTTCTAAACATGCTTCATCACATTAGTCTCCATCTGGTTTGAATTTTTACCATGTTCTGTTTTCAGGGACCAGTTTCACAGAAGCACCCAAATGCAAAAATTACACTTAAGATATTTACAATCAAGGATGTCAAAATCATTTTAGTTCAGGTTGCACATACAGACCAATTTAATCTAAAGTGCATCAGGCCAGTACAATCCTATCATAGTAACCTATGAATAATGACAATTCCACATTTGTCTGTTTGTTTTAGTATAAAAAGTACAATTCAAATTCTTCCTAGAGACTTAGTCCTATCCAGTTCGGTTTTGGCCAGTTGTGTGTGAAGTTATTATGATAAAATGTTACCAAAATGGTGACTTTCATGTTGTAGTACGTTCTAGTGGCGACACAGAACATTTCATTTGTCAGAATTCGTTGAGCAGTCCCTACCAAATTTCATAAATGAAAACCTCATATAATATTTCACCAAATTACCAAAGTACCAAATTTGGCATGCAAACGTATGAGGTTGAATCTCATAAAAATATTTCAGACTGATACCCTATGCCAAACAGAAGGTATACTATTTGGGTTTGAATGTCCAATTTTTGGTCAGGTTTTACACCATTTTTTAGCAGACAGGAGGCAGAGCTGGAGATAGCACAGATGAAGATGCTGAGGTTCTCTTTGGGAGTGAGCAGGATGGATAGGATCAGGAATGAGTCCATCAGAGGGACAGCACATGTTAGAGGTTTTGGAGATAAAGTCAGAGAGGCCAGGCTGAGATGGTTCAGACACGTCCAGAGGAGAGAGAGTGAATATACTGGTAGAAGGATGCTGAGTTTGGAACTGCCAGGCAGGAGGCCTAGAGGAAAACCAAAGATGAAGGATGAAGGGAGTCGGTGTAAGAGAAGAGAATGTAGAAGACAGGGTTAGATGGAGGCAACTGATTTGCTGTGGAGACCCCTAAAGGGAAAAGCCAAAAGGAGAAGAAGAAGTACGAATTCTTCATAGAGGTTCATTCCAATTAAGTTTAATTTTGGCAGTTCTGTCTTTAGTTCTTTGTGATGAAGTGTTATCAAAAGGAAGGACGTTCCACTGGTGATGAACATTTTAACCCTGTAAAGCCTGAAGCATTGACAGAAAATTCCAGTTCTTTGGAACTGGAGTCTCTACTGGTCCTTCTGAACACCCCCCAATTTTTTTTTTTTCACATATCAATTTCCATGTATGAGTTTCAATTTTGCATCATATTTGATACATCAGGTCTTAATGCTCAAATATTATTATTTTTGAACAAATAAAAACATAACGCAAACATGCCTAACAAATTGGCAATTTCTTTTCAAAAGTTCTGCCTCCTTCCTCACTAATGACAGACTTGTAGTGTTGATGGAAAGGGCTCTGGTGAACAAATTCCTCTCCCCGGTATTATCTGTGTATTGCATGTATCTAATTGTATACATCAGGTTTTTCAGGAAAAATAGTATCGCACTGATCATATAGAGGGCTTTAAAATGTACGATATGTTTAGCGTTTATCGGGTTAACTGTTTTAGCAGAGATTGTTCAATAATGCCCCCAACAAAATCACACTATCAGGAAAAAAATCACAACGTACAACAGAAAGTCTAACATTTTAGGCGCATTTCCTCCATTTTAGTCACTGTAGTATTGGTACAAGAAATAATATTTCCCTTTTTTGTACAATATCCAAATGGGAGGCCCAGCTTGAAGATGTTTCCATGTCTACAGTAAAATCCCTCAACTGCAGCTTTAATGCTAATTGCTTTTACTGAGTTCAGCACTTTTTTTTTTTTTTTTTTAGCAATTAGAAGCTGCAATCCCCAGAATCCTCCACTTCTTTGCCATATTGCACCAACTTTGGCCAGAGAAGCAGTTTGTCATTAATGCAAAGGACAGAGGGCCAGGCAACACTGCAGCAAAAACAAACACTAAACTATTTCCTCCTTGTGACATCTTTAATTTCCCTCCAGAGGTGACAGTTCATTCTGACATATACTGCTGTTCTAACTTTCCACGCCTACTCGCCTCCTATACATCCCCTAATAGCTTGTACTACACACAGCCCATCGACCCTGATAAATGTTTAGGTTCTGCACCATTACACAGCCAATAAAAATCAGTCGCTGGCAAGTCTTAATCGGACACAGAGGTGTTTGCCAGGCAATTGGACTTGTACTATAACAAGAGGTACAGTATAGCAAAGAGCAGATGTCAGAGACACAGAGGCAGAGGTTTACAGATATTAATTTATAGCTGGCCTCAATGGAACGCAATCATCCGTAGAGAAGAGTATGAATCTACTATGCACTACAGAGCCACAGAGGGATGGAACATAATACCCATTTTGTAAGATTTGTGACAGCAGTATAAAAGAAGAAGCACCTTTTAACTTGACGACTGAGGAATCTGCTGCTAAAAAAACACATATAATAGGATTCAAAGAGAGACAGGCGAGGAAACAAAGGAAGAGAGGAAAAAACAAAAAGGAGTTGCACAAAAATAAAACAACACTGATGAAAACTTAAGCTGTGTACGATTACAAAAGGTTTCTGTTGCTTTTGGGAAATCATGTATCCGCCCACTTCACTGCGACTTTCACTTCCTTTTCTTCAACTATTTAATGCATGTTTATTCGTTCCTCCTCAGACCTTAATCCAATAAGATTCATATAAATATACATAAAGGCGCTCTGCTCCTACACACCTATCCATAAACATTTTTTCGGTGTTTGATGTTGTATGCTGCTGTAATGTATTTCTAGGTACATCCAAGAAACACAGTTGTTATATAAATATATAAACAGTGTATGAATTCTGACTTCATAATGTGTTAAAATGACCAAAAAAGACACACTATTACTATCACTATTATTGGGCTGCAACAGAGAAGCACATTATCACTAATATTTGACCACAACCGTACACTAACAGAATGTCTGCTGCTTAACCCTGGAGCACTATCGCCAGGTGATTTTCACTCCAACAAATATATTTACATGATTTTACATGATATGTTGCGTTTGTCTGAGTGTCAAGGAGTCTGTGCCTTCACCAGGGAAGTCTCACATGTCCAGGAATGGGTGGAGCAAAGACCAAGTTTACAGTATCATTATTATTATTATTATTATTATTATTATTTATTTTTTTTTTTTTAGGAATTTTTTTATTCTCAAATTCCTAATGTTTCAGTAATTTTGGAGCATTTTTTTAGGGTCCTCCCATGACATTTTTTAAAATTTCATTTTGTTAGACACATCACAGCAGAAAATAAAAGAAAACCACTCTAATTTGTCACGTGTTGTCATATTTTTTTTTATCCATTTTTGTGACAAGTACTTTTTGTTGGGTATATTATATCGGGGAAAAATCACCCGGTGATAGTGATGATCTTACTTTTATAGTGAAAGTGTTCTAGGGTTAATACTAAGTGAACAAAGGTGTGGTTTGCTGGACTGCAGCTCCTTCTGCCTCTATTTTCACAATTTTACAAAAAATAGCAAATATAAGTACAGAAATAGATTATCTTTACAGAACATACAGCCATGGAAAAACTTATTAGACCATCAAAAGTCGTCAAAAACAATGGTTATGTAATCAAGTACTAACTCCTGTGTGTAACATGTGACTAAAACAGATAGAAAAGAAAACATGGAATGTCTAAAAGCACTGTTTTCGTCAGTACAATGACATAGATATTGACGTAAAAACTGAAGTGATTTTGGTTTTTCTCAAGAAAACATGGAAAATGGATAGATATCAGCTCTGAAATTAAACTATTATGAGCTATTTTTGTTGTTATCATTAT
>JAQQZY010000016.1:20383679-20395682 GCA_030068375.1 Ostorhinchus rueppellii | reverse complement strand
TGGATCTGTCACCAGGTTTGATGAAGCTGGCTCATCATTGGACGATTCAAGCAGTTTATAGAAGAGCACATGCTCCCTTTCGCACTCCTACCTGCAGACACTGTGAGCACTCAGCGTCAGTTGAGATGGAAGACGACCCAGGAACACCACCACCAACACCCTTCTACTTATAATTTTACTTCTACTTTTACTTTCAGTACTTGAGTAGTAATTTTTTACATACTTCTATTTGAAATACTTAAGTACAAATAAATGTGAATACTTTAAACATCATACTAAAGTGAAAGTACTAAAGAACATTTCAACTTTTACTCAAGTCAGTTTTTTATATAGCACTTGTACTTCTACTGCACTCCTCTACTCCAGTACTTTATACACCTCTGCCCAAATCAAACGACTAAAGACAAATATAGTTGAAAAGAGAAGAGAGAAAAGGGTAGGGGAGCTGCCTTTATAGCTGCTAGTCAACACATGATTAGTCAAAATCACAGTTTATTTTATTCAGCCCACTTGAATGACAATTTACTGTAAGGTAATTCTGGAAATTCTGCTTCACTGAGGATTTAAGGTTTAGTATTCAGCCCCAGGTAAGATTAGAATAAAAGTCATTTCTTACTCGTGCAATGCAAGATGTCAGAAAATCTGCGTGCAAATTTCTCCACACGGCAACCAAGAGCGCTTATGTGATGAAAATGATCTGCGGTGTCGTGTTCCAGATCCGTCAACAGTAGCTTCATACAGTATTACACAGTGTGCCATTTGGAAGAGTATTTCTATTTCCAAACAGGAGGTAATTAGCTGGGGTTCACTTGTTTGAATTGTCTTTTTCATGTTTAAAATTGTCTTTGTGATAGTCAAGTATTGTTACAGCTCATAGATTCTGGACTTGAAGCCAAAAGCTTCTTAATGTCACAGAAGAGCCTTTAGTGTACACTACTATAGGAACATACAGCGTTCAAGTATCGCCACAAATAATGAAACATACGATGACAATAAAGGAATTATATTAGTTCTATTCATCTTTATGAATATGTATGTGTGAAAATGTCTTTCCCACAGTAGGGTATACTCTTGTGTGGCATTATGCAGTGTTCATACACACTCTGTAGGACAGACATCTTCACATACATATTCATAAACATGAACAGAACAAACAGAAACACCTTTTTATTATCATTGTGTGTAAAAATAATGTACAACAGGATCTATGTAGCAACATGTGGTCAGTGTGAGATAAACAAAATCAGATAAAAACAAGTGCTTCCAGGCACAACAAACCCCGCCCCTCGCACATATTATAGCTTATTTTGGCATCGATCCAGCTGATGTCATCATGTCTATGCACATGCTGATGTCAGCATGTCAGCTGCCTCTATATATGTACAGAGTTTGAAATAAACTGAAACAAAATTGATGTTTTTATAGACATTTGAAAATTTTGCCCACTATAAGAAAATGGGAAAAGAAAAAAATGATTGAAAAAAATTAATTGAAAACTGGAACTTTGACCTACTTTTCCCAAAATGTAATCACATCTATTCTGGGTAACTGACAATCTTTAAAGTCAATTTGGTATGAATACAATCAATAGTTTTCTGCTACATACATATGAAATTTTGACCATTATAAGTAACTAGGGGGTGTTTAAAAAATTTGTAAAAATAAATAAATAAATAAATAAATAACTTTGACCGACTGTTATCAAAATATAATCAGATCTATTCTGGGCCACTGGAAATCTATAATCCCAATTTGGTATAATTCAACCAATAATTTTGCTGCTAGAGTGTTAACAAACAAACAAACCAAAAACAATACCCCTTGCCTCCCCTTGGAGGGGCGGAATAAAAATAAATAACTAAGTGAAAAGTCTTATCCACATGCACACATTTAAAAGCAGTTGCTACAAAATAAAATGTTTGTAGAGACTACCACAGATAATGTAAAAAAAAAAAAAAATACAACACACGTTTGTATTTAGTCTATGAAAATACCATGTCTAAACAAAACTTAGTTAAGAGAAAAAGGCATGGGTTGTTATTCCACTGTAACCACCTCAAACCATCTCTTTCTAAAGGTCATGACCGGGTCAGTGTGATCTGTGTTTCTAACATGCATTTATTCACATCAGATGAAGAGGTCACAACTTGACCACAACCAGTACAAAAACTCCAATTGTTCAAAAATTGACCAGTGTTTGTTTGGAGAGGTCAGGCTGCCTGTAGGAGGCTGGATATACAATAATTACTAACATCAGCAGGAGCAAAGGTCAAACCTATTTCTACCTCATGAATATTCCACATTGTTGTGTAAGCATTCATAGAAGCCTACAAAATCTGCTTGTGTAAACCCACTTGCTGTAAAATGGCAACTTTTTAACCCATAAAGACCCAAACAGCCACTGGTGCCCAGAATCTTCTACGGATAGAAAATGTTTAATCACTTCTGATCCATTAATCCTTTCAATACATGTAAATAATTGGTGTAAAATACAGTTTGTCATCTTTTCATGGTCATCAGATATGACCCATTTGATGTTCAGAGGCTCCGTAGTTACCATGGAAACACTGTCATTTTCTACAACATTGATTCACCAGTAAAAAAGCCATTTATCACCAGTTTGAACATAAACCAAGTGTGTTCATCTCATCATTGATCAATTCATGGTATCTTTTCTGATAAAGTCACATTTTCTGCAGTTTTCTGACACAATAACCTTTAACTTTAATGTGAGTGTCGTGTATTTAACACAAAACATTAGGTTTGACCTGTTTAAGCAGACCACTGGAAAAACACAACATCAGACTTCAGGAAAACGTCGAATTATTTCCATTTATTTTAAGGATAGCCACACGAACACGTTATTCACTCTCAGAGACTCTATTGTTCATCCAAGAAGATGAAGGGAGGGCTCTAAGTAGCACAGTACCAATAACATACTGTAAAATCAACCCAATCACAGACCTCCACTAGGTCATTACCAAAAAAAAAAAGTATTTTCATTCATTTTCTATACCCGCTTTATCCTCACTCGGGTCACAGGGGTCACATGGAGCCTATCCCAGCTACTTAAGGGTGAAGGTGGGGTACACCCTGGACAAGTCACCAGTTCATCACAGGGCTGACATATAGAGACAAACAATCACTCTCACATTCATGTATTTTCATACAAACAAAAAAATCCTACATCTCTGTGCCGAAACACCAAACTGAGCTTTTATGACCTTCTATATGATTGGTAAATTAATGTAAGAAAATACCAGAATTTCACCTAAAACACAAAATGCAGAGGATAACATAAATAAAGAGAAAAATTCATGTTTGTACTTGCCACAAAAGTAGCACTGGGTCTTTATGGGTTAATTGAACGAAGCAGCAAATATGCAGCATAACTCTTCACCCTACATACAAACATCTATATGAGTGCCTGTGTTTGTAGTATATGTCTGCAGTGCAGCCTCAGCACCCAGATGAAGTGTCCCTAATAGGATCCCTGTGGGATTCCTCAGCAGCTTCTCACTGCAAAGCTGCACACCCTGAGCAGTCAGCACTGACAGAGCTGGAGCCTAAACCTAAAGATGGGACATAATATTCTCTCCCTACCTGGCTACTTCGCTCTCATTAGTTTACATGCACAAACATCAGTCATTAAATGCTACAGTGAAGCGTTCTGCAGTGATGGAATGAGTCAGGCAGTCATAATTATTGGGGCTTGGTGAAATGTTAACACGCGTCTACCTTCCAAAATAATTGGATGTGTCTTCTCTTTTTGTTTTTGACACTAATGCAGAAATGGGCAGCTATTTAACAAGCTCACTATTATTGAGCCGTTAACATGTGAGGGCGTTTCCTTGACGGGTAAGACATTGTCAGACATAGTTTATCTTTCAAAGCAGCTAATTGGCGGCTGCATCAAATAAAGGCAAAAGAAAAAGAAAGCACAGGTGGCTTATTGTGTAAGGAAACTTTTATATATGTACAATAACACCATACATAGATCTTAAAAAAAGGTACTTGCATCAGATTTATGACCCATTTAAAGTCTTGTAAAAATAAAATAGGTCCTGATAGAGCCTATTTGACGGGGGGTGCACAGTGAGGCAGCATGTAGAGGACATTAGCAGACAGAATTACAGTCCCTGTGCACAATAATGTATCTAGGAGCCTGAAGGACTGCTTGGTGAACATTATAAGAAGTAATTAACCAGCTCCTCTCTTTAGCTAATTGGAGATTGGAAGTGTGATAGTCATTAGCGGCTCCCATTTCCGTGTCATGGCTGCACAGTACAAAATAGGGGAAAGCATGAAGACTTTGTGAAAGCATATGCAATTCAATTGGAAATCCTGAAACCTAATATACGACATGAATATAAAAGGACATATTAAGAGGACATAATATGAATCTCATTTTCATTCACTATGTCTTGCCAGAGATTGCCGTCACTGCCAGCTGGCTTTCATCCCCACTCACCCTCCATTGTACAGAAATGTAGTCAAGATATGCAGGATAAAAGACCAATTTAGTAAAGCATTAAGGAAGCAAAGAGGAGAAATTGAAATATTTGTTACCTCCGAGATGAAATTCATGCACGCTTACTTTCTATGTCGTGATTTTAACGTATTGTAGCGGCAATTTGTCCACTTCAGGTTAGTTTTAAACATGCTCAAGAGACCTCTGTTGACATATCTGGTCAAAGGTATATGTGCGTGGAGGGTAGGTATAGTATAATGATCCAAAACGCTTAAAAATATTATCTTTATTAGCTTTCCTATGAAAGCGTGCAGCTAACTTGACCTATGAAATTCTAGCTCTAACTCAGCCTTCATAATAGTTTTAGTATCAGGGCTGTTGTACGGTCAGATGACTTAGATTACATCAGCTCAGGAATCTTACTTTAAATATATGATCTAGTTGTCCGCGCAATTGCACAGATCATGCTGCTAAAAACATAAATAACTAAGCTTACCAATTAAATAAACAGTTCTTCATTATAATTTTGGTGTTGTACTCTGGGGTGCTGCTACCAATTGTGGACCTACAGAAGGTGGTGGTGGGTGGGGTGGGTGAAGCTTGTGCAGGGACAGGGCAAATAACCGCAACCGGTGTGAAACCGAAACTGAAAATTAAATTTGGACGTACGACTCCCGGCTTCTATACCTCTTTTTTACTCTGGAGTTTACACAAAATTTTCACAACTTCTAAACTATATCCACTGGGCCCCCTGGAAATGATGGGCCCCATGAATTTGTCATATATACCCCCCTTTACGGCACCCCAGGTTGTACTAAACTATGACTTTGTAGCATTATTGTTGCACTAGCCCAGTCAGTCTGTTTATAGCAACACTTTAGCATATGTCAGCACTACTGTGTTTGGGGCTAAAAGCACATTTCCACTACTCTGCGCAGACTGACCAGCTTCATCTAATTGTCCAACTGTGTCCCTGGATGTTGACATCAGAGGCCTCTGTGATGACAGAATTACACCTCGGCACCTTCAATCTGTATTTGGTGACATCCCGGGTCCTTCACTTCTCTGAATAAACTGTTTGCGTATGTGTTTACAGCCCAAGGACATCTATGCGACAAATGCGCTACTTGTCATTTGAATGTATGTGAGTGTGTGCTGTGTATGTTTGTGTGTGTGTTTGTGACATCCGACCGCCTTTCTCGCATCAGACACATATCCTCAAGGTCACAAATCAGGCCAGGTGGCCATTTGGAAAGATTAAGGACACATTCCTAAAAAAGAGACACCTTTGATTTATCATATCACGCCAGTATCCATGGTGATCTCTGCTGTAGAGAGGCTGCAGTAAGAGGTTATGGAGCTGGGATCTGAGTAGACCCCAAAGAGGTATTAAGTAAGACTTACAGTCTCTGCTACACCCTTCTAAATGTTACGCCTCTAAATGACAGCGGTGAAAAGGAAGGAGGCATAAAAGTAGGAGAGAGGATGAGACAGAAAAGGTAAACTGTAAGCGAGACAGAGACATTAAACCCCCACTAGTCCCCTCTGACAGATGCTAGCTAGGGCGCCATGCCAAGGAGGTACAGTTTTAAGGTGACAGGCTCTGCCATAGTGAAAGAAATTGATAACGCCATATGGCTACAGAAGAGGGGCTGTGGATTCCAGTCACGAAGCCATGAATGAGGAATAATCCTTCTGCCACTGTTGTAGGACATGGTTTTACTGCCCTGTAAGACTGTCTTCCAGAAGGAGGGGTGACGCACAGGGAAGAACAGGGTGGAGGGGCATGTAGAGGGAGGGGCATGTTGCAGGGAATGCTCTACTGCCGACCCCTATCTTCCTTCTGCTTTTTTCCCCCTCCTTTTCCTTTCACTGACCAAACAAAAATCACAAACATAAGCTGCGTTGGAAATGACTTGTATCCCATGATGCAGCTTCCTTTCTAAATGCATTGCATGATGCTTATATACAGTTTAGACGTACTGTTTCATCTTAACATTGCACCTTGAGCTTTGACTCTACTGCAGCTATCAACTGAATTACAAAAACTTCACTATCATGTCACATATAACAGAGGATTGTGGGTAGGGAAACCAAAGAGGACATACTGGCTTATTTCTGACTGGATGCAGTGGGACATCTTGATGTTTTCAGATGCTGCATTGGAGATACTACACTGCTACATCCTATATTTCCTTCTGGCAGACTTGCAGGTACGGCACTATGGGCAAAGGAATGCAAGTATTCTCTACAATCGTACAATGTTTCCGGACAGGTACACAAATGCTTTTGTTTTAATGTCTTAAGTTTGTGTTTTGGTTTATTGTATCTTGGCTAACATGGAGTGACATGTTACAAAAGGGTGAAACTGGGGAAACACCATAAGCGATGGGGGTGCTAATGCTAAATGCTAACTTGTTGACACTGCCAAGTAACACACTATTAATTGCGACCAAATAATAGCAGCTACCTAATACTACTTCCATTGCTTATTATTTCTAATAAGATCAGCAATACAGTAATCGGCATCGAGCATAATAACAGAGTCAATGGAAGACCATATAATCCAATACTGACTTAATGCTAATGTTAGCTCTGCTGGGATATAATTACAAGTATGTAAGTGGTTTTAACAAGCTGGGTTTTAGAATTTTGCAAGTCCCTCTAAACATTTGACAACAAAGTCAATTGACATCTGTGTATAATTCATTAACAACTATAGTGGAGTTGTCTGTGAACAAATATGTTTTATTACAGAAACATAAATGCAGAAGGCAGCTAGTTAATATAAAGTGCACATGGGAAATTAATTAGGCAACTGATTCTAACTCTTAAGTATGCATAACTTTATTCCTTGGGGTCAATTTGACCCCATTCCACTGCCGTCGTCTATGGGATGTGGATGTGGAAAGCAGCGGAAGGGTTAATATAATATGAACAGGTTAATAGTACATTCACCCACATGCACTTTCCAAATGCTGCAAAATTAGTAGTAGCAGCAAAAGTGTTTATTTGAGCAGTAAAGTTACCTATTTAACATGTGCATCACTTCATGTGAATGAACTTATTTTTTGCATCCAGCCACAACTGGAGGAACTGCAGCTTTTGGTTTTCAGCTTTTTAGTGCACCAAAGAGTCCTACCTTGGTTTGTAAAAAAAAAAAAAAAAAAGTCATTGAGGTGCTCAAACTTTTGATGCAAGTCAGGCCGGTGACACTGAGTGGTCTTAATATCTGTATTGCATACATACACATGCACTGCACATCAGGGATTGTGTATTGTCACAGTTTAAACAAAAGATCTATAGAGGTGGGATTTGTGTGAAATGCAGACTCACAGTTCTGTTTTCCCAAGGTAAAACAAGGGATCCAGGGAGACACGGTAAGGTACTGGGCCTATTCTGTGGTAAGAAGCAATTAATTTGGAATGCGCAGCACTGGGAGCTGGGAGGTTAGGCTTAAATGGAGCACAGCCAGCTACAGAGACTAGGCTTAATTGTTTGATTGATTGGCTGCGACTGCAAGGCATATTTCTGAAGCCCCTCTGCACCGATCAATGAGTCAATGAGCGCCTCGCCAAACCTCGCAGGTTCCTGGTCTTGCAATTCAATTAATGTGGAGACCTAGGTGGGCCCCCCCCCTCGATCATGTTACAGCCTTGGAGACTCGACTGCCTTTTTCACATTGAAGTGGGTTTATTGCAGCAGATACATACGATGGGGCGGGGGGGGGGGGAGTTGAGAAGACAAAGCAAAGGGGAGGGTGCAGGGAGGTTAGCTTTATTAGATTGGTAACAGACACTACATACTGCATTGGACGCAAATTGAGTTAGCCTCCTAATCTGTCATTTAAACAAATTATCTTGAGGTGGTGATGCATCAGCAGTATCGCTCCACTCAAGGGGTTTAAGGGAGGCGGAAGGGGCAGAGGAATGGATAAAGAGAAGGATAGTGAGGAAGGTTTGAGGCTAATAGAGACGCAGGAGAGACTGACATTTTGTCAAGAAGGTAATAGAGAGAAGAAGATACAGTGAAGGGTGACTGAGAGCAAGGCTTTAGGATTCGGGTCACTGTCAACGAGGAGAAAAAATGGGGTTTCTGGCAGTGAACCGCTGTGCAATACTGTAGAAGCTGACCTTCTAAAACAAAATGATGTAATTTTCTTAAATATAATCAAATGTTCTTGTTATTAAGGGAAATAAGATGTAATATGCTTAATGCAGTAAGCAGATTTTGCTTAATAAACCTGATGGACTTAATATTCTGGAAGCACATGGGTTCCACTGCTGGGATTTTATTCAAAACATTCTTTTACACGGCAAAACAGAACGTCAAGAGGGAAAACTTGCTTCTGGAAAATGCAAAACAGAAAAAAAAAAAAATCTGGTCAGGCATCTGTTTTGTTAGAAAAGTTGAGAGAAATGTATGCAACTTTGTTTTAAAAACATCTAATAAGAGCTTATAAGAGCTAATATTGAGGTAGATGTAATAACTCGTAAAGAGCTAAAATCCCAGCAGCAAGCTTGTTTCTCCTTAATTTAAAAGTAAAAGCACTCTCACAACTTCTCAATTTACCGATATTACCAGTACCATAAATGATTGTTATTGTTATTTACATTAAGCATAGCACAATTCAATTTTGGCATTATATCGTCTTTTAGTGGTTTGACAAATATAGACAAGCACAATGTCCCTACTCCACTTTTTTTTTTTCTCTGAATAATATTTCCGTGCGGTGGGGTTGTATCTGGTTAAATGTAGATCAATATCAGCTCTATTTTAGTACTATCAAAGGCAAAGTTTTCACGGTTAAATAACATTTATTTTCTAATGGGGAAAACAAGGCACCTTTTTTCCTTCCAGATTCATGATACAGGTTACCAGTGCAGAATTACGGTTTCTGGCATTTGTTTTTGTTTTTTTTTTTGTTTTTTTTTTGCAGTGACTAGAGCTAGTGTGCCACTTTAACCTTTAAATGCCAAACGTATTATATTAGATACATGTGCTTTGAAACCCTCTACATGATTAGTGTGATATCTTTTCTTGAAAAACCTGATGTATACAATTAGATACATGCAATACACTGATAATCCACCAGAGGGTAGGAATTCCAGTGACACTATCAGACTGTCGTTAATGAGGAAAGAGGCAGAACTTTGCCAGTTTTGAAAAGGAATTACCAATTTGTTAGACATGTTTGTGTTATATTAGCTTTTTGTTCAAAATTAATATTTGAGCATTGAGACCCGATGTATCAAATATAATACAAAATGGAAACTTATTCATGGAAATTGATATTAAAAAAAAAAAGTCTTTTTTTGGTTGTTCAGGAGGACCAATAAAGGTTCCAGTTACAAAGAACTGGAATTTCCTGTCAATGATTTCATGGTTCAGGCGTTATAGGTTTAAGAATAGAAAGATAAAGATTCTAAAAATGCATTGTTTCAGCCAAACTAATTCTGGGATATTTACATGGGTGTGTGTTTTATACAGCAATGTTCAATAATGTGCATGTTCCCTATTAAATAAACTAAAAAAATAAAATAATAAAATAATAAATCGATGAAGAAAGTAAAATTATTAACGTATGTATTAAGCATGAAGGGCTACAGAATTTTCACTGATAGGTTAGAAAACAACTCAAAAAAAAAAAAAAAACAGGATAGAAAACAAAAAATAAAAGGCTTGAAGCTCCACTGGCAGCAATAGGAGCCGTCTTTAAAGTGTGGACAGCTCTCTGTCATAGTGTCACAGTGTTTGATCCGGGTCGGGGTCAAGGCCGATCCACCACTACACAAGAGCGACAGGTTCATTGGAAGAAAACGTACAGCTAAACAGACGTGGAGAGAGACTGTTACAGCCTGAAAATGAACTGAAGCTGCAGCAGTAACTTATAAACTGTACTGTAAAAATAAATGTAGATACGATAGAACAGCTTCAAACACAAACGGATATTATTGTGAAAATAACTGATATATTGTAAATTTGGTGCAACCACAAGCAGTATGGAGTTAATATGATAAACCAGGCGAAAAAAAAAATCTATTTTCATCCATAATTCATGATGGAATTTACTGTTGCATCTCTGATCTAATCAGCACATTAACTCATCTTTGTTGTGACAATTTCAGACCTCCACAGCTCAGGGGAGCAGCTGGGTGAGATTGTGGAGGCGTAAGGTGTGACTGGAGGTGAATTGTGGTGTTACATCATCTGCTTCAGGTTGGAGGTAAGACATTATTTATTTAAAGATCTGTTAGAGACTATTTTCACTGCTTCTAATTTCTTAAAATACTTAAAAATTCTCTGTGTCATAAGATAAATTAAATACATATTAAAAATACAATATAGTCAAATAAATCAATGTATTTATATATATGATAGCATTGCTTTTTTTCGTTGTCTATGGTGCAAGATTTGAAGATTTACACAAGCAGTATTGCATACTGCAGCATTCATACAGGATAGTGCAGTTCAAGGTGCTTCATAGATAATGAGGAGAAACAAATGTAAATTGTAATAATGTGAATTAAAGTAAATTAAAACTATTACAACTGTCTGTGAAACTGGTCTCTAAAAAGAGGACATGGGGGGCTAAGACGTAGACTAATGTTATGAAGCAAGTTTAGAAGCCCTTGGGATCTGTTTTATAAATAAATATTCACGGAGATAACAGAGAAACTATTTTTCAGATAAAACTGATTTTCATATTACTTTTATATAATTTTTTATGCAAAATCTGCATGTAACTTGGTAAAATGGACACAAAAATGATACTCTTCAACTTTTCAGTCTGTCACAGGCACATTTTGGAAATGAAAGTAATTATGCGAGGCAGAGTGTTTCAGAAAAATGACCACTGTTGCACAATCATTTGTGATTTATTTGTGTTTAAATGGTTCTGCATGTAACATAAGTGGACATGATGGGTTATAAATGAAACCTGGAATGAGACTGAGATTCATGAAAAACCTGCATGCCTGGATAAAAAAACACAAGGACCATCAAATTTAACATAGTGTCTTTATTTATAGGGGTATAAAAAACATTTCAAGCCATGTTTTCCAGATCACATGCACTGACACCCAGGTAGCTTTTCATGTCCCAATGATTTTGGCCCCAATATTTTATTCAAAATTCATTAATTTTGGGATGGCTTCGAGCAAGAGAATATATATTTTTTGCATTTAGCTGAGGTCATCATTAGGTCCATCTTGAGGGGGGTGGACATGTCTAAATTTCTCTTTTATTATTGGGTATAAAGAAGTTGGCAAAGGATACCAAAATGAACACAGTTTCATAGAAGCACCAAAAATATAAAAAAATACTAAGACTGAATAACAACAACAATAATAATAATAATCATAATAATAATAAATTGATGCAGGTGGTGCAGTGGTTAGCACTCGTGCCTCGCAGCAAGAGTGGGGTTCGATTCCCGGGCGGGACCTCTTCTGAACCCGCTTTATCCTCACTAGGGTCGCATGGAGCCTATCCCAGCTACTTAAGGGCGAAGGCGGGGTACACCCTGGACA
>JAQQZY010000016.1:20175529-20187417 GCA_030068375.1 Ostorhinchus rueppellii | reverse complement strand
ACGCATCTTAGAACGGAAATCAAATAATCATTTTTCCTCGATTATATGAATTTTGAGATCGTCTGGAGCCAAAATCTTAATCACAATTAAAATTCGATTAACTGAGCAGCCCTAATGCCACCCAAAGATTTTTAGTTCAGCATAGAAATCCTATGGGCCAAACGAGGCCACAACAGCCTGTGCAGTTAGTATGAATGAAACCCCAACTCCAGTGTGATCTGTAAACACCATTTCTGACCTGAGCCAAAACATGCTAAAAAAAAAAAAAATGATGAAAAACCATCAGCTGGTCATTGTTGTTGTTCCAGGATGTAACCGTGTAATCCATGATTATTTAATTCCAGTATTTGCAGTGGGAAATCTCAAAAGAGTCCAAGCAAAAAAGAAAACGGCTGCATTGTTGCCATGTTTAAAATCTCCGAACCAAAATGTAATATTAGAAGTCGCAGTCTGTTCACATGTTTTCAGCAACTATTTTTTAACATGCATAATGTTTGACAGATCTCTGAATTTATCAGGCAGCGATTTAAAAACAAACATATTGACCAAAAAAAAAAAAGTAATCGGCTTAGACTTGATCGAATCATTTCTAAGACAAAACAGTGCGTCTCAGACTACTCTCAAAGGTGTGTGAAAGAAATAAAAAACAAAAGCCTTGGCCTCGTCCACAGATCATAGTGCGTCTGTGGTATTAAACCTCCATTTTACATGAAACCCTTCCGCAGGACACACATCTTCATCGCATCCTCAGTGACGTCGTACAACGGCGTCACCTTGACTGAACAGTATTCTCCGCTGCCACATGCACAGATGGTCAATGTTACCGCTTGTGAAATAATGGGGAGATTACACCGTCTACCCTGCTGGTTCGGTTCCACATTACCTGTCTGTGCTGGTTCTGCTTCTAATCCTACCTCAGAGAAGCACTGTGGCACAAATAAAAACAAACGAAACAATCTACATAGCCTTGAATGTTCTGACAAATAACTTCAAGAATCATGTTATGCACATTCCAGGACTTACCGAGGAAAAACTCACTCTTGTGGTTATTTCATAAAAAAAACAAAAAACAAAGGTCAGTTCAGGAAATAAGAATATTTTTACTAGTATTTCAACTATGTTATTCCAAAATGTCACTTGGGGAATCAGAGAGGTGGATCAAATAACCTTCTGTGAAATAACCTTGAGAGGCCACAAAAGTGGTGTAAGTGTTATTGATATACTAAATAATAATAATAAAAAAAACAAGCACAAGGGTCAGGCAGCTTATGAAGCTGGGTGAACACTGCAAGATTTCAGCCATGATGGAGCGGTCCAAGTTTTCTGTAAGTAAATCCGTCCACCAGACCAAACACAGCCATCAGCCCAGTTTTCTGATCATCTAAAACCAACAGGGATCCTCAAATATTCTTTACTTTGTCAAATCTGCTGCACTGTGATTAAATCAAAGGCTTTTAAAACATGTGTACCTAGGAATAACAGCTTATTTTGTTGACAATAATGATGATTAAATGACATTTTCATCACTGTTGTAATGCGGGCAACTGCTAATCACTCATAAATGTTAACACCTCACAAAGCAGACTGAATAGTGATGAAAAACAAAAACAAAAAAACCTCCAGTATTCGGGTGTTTCTATGAAACTGGTCCCTAAAAACAGGACACGGGGCTAAAAATTCAGAAAAGATGTAGACTAATGTTATGATGCAAATTTGGAAGCGCTTGAAAAAAATATTTACTGAGGTAAATGAGAAACTATTTTTCAGATAAAAACCCAGTTTTATATTATTTTGATACAAAAATCCACATATAACACGATAAAAAGGACACAAAAATCATGCACTACTATTTTTTAAGGTCTTTTTATCCTCTCACGGGTACACTTTGGGAATCAAAGTAAATATGCATGGTGGGGTGCTTTACAAAAATGACCGCTGTTGGAAAATCACTCCTGATTTTTAATTTGTAGAAATGGGCAGGTTCCGCATGTAACGCAAGTGGACGTGATGGGTTACACACAAAAGCTGGAATGAGACTGCCAAGTTATGAAAAACCTGCATGTCTGGATTAGAAAAACCACTAGGATCGACAAATTTAACATAAATGTGTTTATTTAAAGTGATACAAGACCATTTCATTTTCCAGATCAAATGCACTGACACCTACAGTAGGTAGCTTTTCATGTCCCAAATTTGGTGCTATTTTAAATCCAATATTTTATTAAAAAGTCATTCATTTTGGGATGGCTCAGACCAAGAGGTTTTTGGGGTTTTTTGCATTTATCTGCGGTCATCATTTGTTACATCCTAGGGCACAGGTGTCAAACATGCGGCCTAGGGGCCAAATCCAGCCCGCAGAAGGTTCCAGTCCGGCCCCTGGGATGAATTTGTGAAATACAAAAATTATATCAAGATATTAATCCTTGTAGTTCAGGTTCTACATTCAGACCAATTCAATCTCAATTGGGCAGGGCCAATAGAATACTGTCATAATAACCTATAAATAATAACAATGCCACATTTTTCTCTTTGGTAATGTAAACATTTTCATGTATTTACACTAAAACAAAGTATAATTTTGCAAAAAATGTGAATAACCTGAACAAAATTTGAACAACCTGAAATGTCTAAAGAGAAGTACAATTTTATCAATATTCTGCCTGTTATTAAATGTTGTGTATTTCTACTGTAGATCCACTGTGATCTGTAAGTTATAATATACATGTGTAAATGATAAACAGACGTAATATTGTTAAATTACACTTATTTTTTCAGTATGTTCATGTTATTCACATTGTTTGAAAGGATAGTTTGTAGACGTAAGCATTTTCATAACGTAAATTTAGTTTTTTCACTCAAACATAGAGAAAAGGTTGGAGTTGACATTATTTCTATTTTATTATGTTACTATTTTACTAGTCCAGCCCACTTCAGATCAAATTTAGCTGAATGTGGCCCCTGAACTAAAATGAGTTTGACACTCCAGTCCTAGGGGGTAAATATGTCTAAATTTCTCTGTTATTATTGGATCTAAAAAGCTGGCAAAGTAGCAGATACCCAAATGAGCCCAGTTTCATGGCAAGACCCATTTACATTTAATATAGGAACATCTGACCTATCAGTAAGATCGCTGATAAAACTGATGATGCAATCCCATTGTTTAGCCAATCAGATGACGACCCAATCACACATCCCATTCCCTACGTTTACAGGTTCAGTGTGCAACAACAAGACTGCTGATGGTAATTACTATAATACTACTTGTCCATCTTCCACATGAGTAGGAGGATCTGCTAGGGATGGACACATCATCAGGAACGGCAGATGACTGACTCCCACGCGACACATTCAAGTAAATAAACATAATGGTCTTGTTGGTCTTGATTGATGTTCCGCTGACAGCACCGATTGAATATCTGATCGGTTAAATATCAGCAGTAATAGTCCATGAAAACTGAGACGGGAACATTTCTTTATTTACTAGCACTAATTACCCATAATCCCTCTTGTTCATTGTAACAACTGACAATAAATAGAGTTGAAATAGTCACTTACAGTATATATATTCCATTTGGCAGTCAGTTTACAGAAGTTTCATTCCAACAGATGACGCCAATATTTACATCGTTACTCCAAATGAATATTGATCATTTGTCATACTGAATACTGGGAATTGGTATTGACCCCTACAGGCGCTAAGACGATGAAAAATGACTCACTCAATTCACTTTTGTCTCATCTGGGTTACTGTAAACACCCAAGACGTTCTTCCATCTGTGGACGTAAAAGGCTGATCCTAATGGGACTAAAAAGCCTTAACTCTGGGTGATTAAACTGAATGAATATTTGGGATTTTCTCCAAATAGACCGCTCTAAAACCCTACACACTGCACCTAAAACTGACACAAATCTGATCGTTTTTATGGGGTTTGTCTGTTTATTTATCATCATATGTCATTCACCACTAAAAAAAAAAACCCTTAATCACATGTTTTGTCACATTTTTATTGAATGTTGGGCTTCCTTTTTTTTTTTTATTCATTTGCTTTGCAGAAACACACAAGTTCTCAAAGCAAAACTGAAAGTCATTATGTGTGACTTGCCCAAACCACGAGGGTAAATATGTGCGTTATAGTACCACCAGACTAAAATTGCAGGAAGGGCGGTTGTCAGAGGACAGAGTCAAGTGTTTTCAGGTCTAGAACTGATCCGCAGATGTAACGGGGGAATTTATGTTTACACTGACGCTTGAGCTGATTATTGGATTACTGGCTGATTGTTTCCAGTTGATTTATTTATTGATCAACTCTGATAAATCAATGATTGCATTTCAATTACATCTAATAAAATACATAAAACTGCATGACTGCGTTGGCTTTTAAGATATAAAACTAGATATAGACTTAATTACCAAGGAGGTTATGTTTTTGCCGGTGTTTATCTGTTTGTGTTCAAAATAACTTGAAAAGCTCTGAATGGATTTGGAATTGTTAGAAATGGGACAAGTGATTACATTTTGGTGGTGATCCGGATCACCATCTGGATCCAGGAATTTTTTAAAGGTTTCTTTATCATTGGGAGATAGGCAGCTCTGTGCCACCATGCCCTATGAGGTCATTCAGCGCCATCTAGTGGAGGAAAGTACAAACACTACCTTAAAAAATAGGACAAACACTACCTTTAAAAAAAAATAAAAAAAATTAAAAAAAATTTAAAAAAAAGGACAAACACTACCTTGGCGGAGGTCTGCACTCTCCAAGTGCTTTTCTAATTTTGAACATTAGCAGGAAAAATCAATTCTGGATTTAACTTCAATATACAGAATATACTCCGGCAGTCAAACGTTTAGACCAGGGGTGTCGAACTCATTTTAGTTCAGGGGCCACATTCAACCAAACTTGACCCGAAGTGAAACAACATAATATATAAATAATGTCAACTCCAAACTCCTGTCTGTTTTAGAGTGGAAAAAAAGTAAAATTAAACAATGAAAATGTTTACATCTACAAACTATCCTTTCAAACAATGTGAATAACATGAACAAACTGAAAAAGTGTAATTTTAACAATATTATGCTTCAAATCATCATTTCCACACGTTTATTATAACAGACACAGTGGATCTACAAATACACAAAACATTTAGTAACAGCAAGAATATTGATAAAATGACTTACTTTTCTTAAGACATTGCAGGTTGTTTATATTTGTTAAGATCATTTACACTTTTTGTGAAATTATACTTTTAGTGTCAATACATGAAAATATTTACATTTACAAAGAGAAAAATTTGGAGTTGTGAGTATTTATTAGTTATTATGATAGCATTCGACTGATCCGACCCACTCCAGATTGAATCAGTCTGAATGTGGAACCCGAAACAAAATGACCAATATCTATCTTTGTATTTCACAAATTCATCCCAAGGGCCGCACTGGACCCCCTGGCGGGCCGGATTTGGCCCCCCGGCTGCATGTTTGACACCTGTGGTTTAGACTCACCTGGTTTTTCTTTATTTTCATGATAATTTACATTGATTTTCTTTATTATTATTATTATTATTATTATTATTTCATTTTATACATTTACATAAACATGTACTTACACATAAAGAACCACACTGATACAATATAAAAATAATATAACAAACAAGTTACCCAACAAACCTACAAAAAAATAAAAACATTAGAAACACTCATATCAAGTCCTCTTTACATTGCAGATTTTACTTGAAAACATCTAAACTATGACTAAACACATATGGAATTATGAAGTTTTAAAAAGTTTGACATAACTCAAAGCGTGTTATATATTTTAGATTCTTCAAAATAGCCACCCTTTGCTTTTATTACCTCTCTGCACCTGAAATGTTTTCCAAAAGTCTTGAAGGAGTTCCCAGTGATGCTGAGAACTGGACAGCCATCTGCGGTCCAAGTCATGTCATTTAAATGGGAAGGTGCATCTAAACATTTGACTGGTCGTCTATACGTCCTCTATAAGGAAACAAACCCAAACCAAAAAAGAAATAAATATCACTCAGATATATAATAATTTCATTGTGGCTCCTTACTAATACTTAATATCCGAAAAAGAGTAGTAACTATTACTGTTGTACTCATTATTTTTTATTATTATTATTAGTATTAGTAGTAGTAGTAGTAGTAGTAGTAGTAGTAGTAGTAGTAGTAGTAGTAGTAGTATTAAATCTCTGGAAACTAATGTTTTTATATATCTTTTTAAATGTTTTCACACTTTGATATTTAGATCCAAACCATTCCACAATATGAAATACACATCTTTTTCAGATTTGTTTGTTTAGTTTCTGTTTGTAGTCATAACAACCCTGTCCATCTGTGAATAATTTTTGTATATTACTTACAAGTCACTTTTTTCTTCCTTTGTGCGGTTCTAATTTCCACCAAATCCTTTCATTTGAGTGGATGTGAGCATGAGAATAGTTTATTGGTCTATTCCAGATATCCTGTATTTTTTATTATTTGTATTGCATAACGGTCACTTTTCATCAGGGTAGTACGATGAATAGGTATAATCTCAATCTTTTGCCTCGAATAAGAAACATATAGAAGGTCCAGTTCATTTCCCTGGGTGACTCAGCCACTAGTGAAGGTTATATGGTGCCACCGAGGCATAGGCTAACCATGGATCAATGAATGACATGACAGGCCCCCAAATGAGCTCATTCTTTATAGCCCGGCACCTTACAGCAGTAAAACATCTGGGAGGGACCAAACCGTGGTGGATAAACAGGAGAAAAGCAAACATAGAGCACTTACCAATGGATGTCTCCAACACAAGTGCATGGCTCATTACCACAGAGAATCCGTTCTATACTGGAGCAGTGGCGTGGTATATTAACAATGCAAGAGTTTGCATAAGGATAAGGATGGATGCACGGGATAAACAATATCAGAGAGGTGAACAGGACAAAAAGGAGCGAGCTTAGGCCACGTCCACACAAAACCGTAGCTTTTCCCATCTGATCTTTTTCTTTGTCATTTTCAAAAAAAGTGCAACGTAAACATTTTAGGAAATATCTGCATCCATATGAAACCACTGAAAATAATGGAAAATGTAGTTTAGTACAAATGACAGGCCTGTATGTGGTGTTGCAATGCTCTCGCAAAAAAGGAGAAGATGTGGCGTATATAGCGTACTTGGTTTTCCAGTATTTCCTCCTGGTAGATCCAAGAGCATGTAGTGAAAATGGTTAGCTATGGCTGTAAGCTGTTTATCGTCTGGAGCATCACAGAGCAATTGTGGGCCCCCTGAAAACTAAACAATACAAGAAAGTATCTGTCGGAGCAGCGGCGGCAGGGGGGCATTACGTAACAGCTGTAACTGTCCTAAACCGAAAGTTAAACTTAACACACTTTGGACGTCTGACTGTTGTACACCAGAGCTTACACTTCTTGAACACCAAATTTTGTCGTCTACTTCTTACTTCTAACATTTACCCACTGGACCCCCTGGGAATGCCGGGGCCCCATGAATTTGTCATGTTTATTCCCCGCCCCCTTATGGTACCTGAGCTCATTGTAATGAAAGAGCAGCTGAAGGTTTTGATTCAACATTTCCAATAAACTCAAAAGCTGTTGCACAAGCACTGGTCTGTAGTCTGTAGTTGTTGTCGTCATTGTCATCGTTGTTATAGTCGCCGTTGTCATCGTTATTGTCATCATTGTTATCTATAGTCATCGTTGTTGTCATCGTCGTTTTTATCTTTGTTGTCATCGTTGTTTCTTGCTTAAGGGGCAAAAGGTTAAAGAGGCGGGACTATGACATCATTTAAGTTACGGTTTGGTTTTACAGACAAAAATGCAAAACCAGTGTTTTTAAATGCATCCACTCCCGGTTGCAGTTGCAGTGACTGAAAACCCTGTGGACGAAAGGCTCCTCCGCTCCAAAACTTCTGCAGATACGACCGAATCGATCTTCATACGGCCAGGGCCTGTTGTGTATTATAATGCATTACAATAGAGACGTGTATTCCAGAAGAACAACACACAGCGCCTTCCTTCCTCGTGCAGGGAAGGTGACGGCAGCAGGAGTGATTCTAATTGCTCACAAAGTTAGTGTCACTCTGTTTGTTTTGCCAGTCAGGCAGTTTTTGTTCCTCTTTTCATTACACGAGCCGCTAAAAAAACAAAAGCGTTGCGGTGTCGAGCCTTCAAGAGTATCTGTCCTCTCCAGCAAAAGAACGAGCTGAGGCGGTGGACGCTCAGGGAGGCAGCCAGCTCGACACTTTACATTATGCTGACTGTAATTGGACACTGAAGTATGAGGAATAAAGTATAAGCTTATCTTTTATGGCGCACTAGAGCAAATTAGACGATGTATTTCTGCATAGGAAGAGGCAATATTTTAACACAGGACGATGAGTTAAAGCAAATGGGAGGCACAGGGGTAGGATTAGGAGGCTCGGTGCTAATCTGAGCTGCCAGGTCCGAACCGGTCACAGATATACAGGTCTGAAGACGTGATGTAATTGCTCTGCAGAGAGATACCCACTACTAAATACTACCACCTTTCCTTATCTTTGGCTTTAGCAGAGTCAGACCAAGCAATTATAAAAGCAGAGGAACAAAAAACGAGTGGGAATTGGAGCAAAAAATAGTTGCAATAACAGTGAAAGACGATGGAAATACACTTCAAGGTCCCACGTGAGACAGAACCCAGAGTGCAGGACTTGTAAACACAGACTGTATTTTCACTTTTGTTTATGTTGAAGCTCTCACAGCATTCGTGGTTTGAGTCAGTATGTTAATTGCTACGTCTCGCCCCACCAAATATCTGGCACTTCTCCAAAATATTACACTTTTGAGGTGTGTGTTTTTGTTTACTTACCTGAGGACATCAAGAATGAAATGTGTAATTTGTTCGTTTTGGAGCCACTCCCAAAGGCTCCCTCTGAACAGATGCTTGGGTTTGCTTATGCCTTGAGCCAACTCTGCTCCAGCGCTCATAAGTGGCCATACCAAACATTTTTGTAGATTACAAGCTTAAACTTCAGAGGAGGTGGGCACGGCTCCTCAACGTGTGTGGACACCACGGAGATAAACCCAACAAGACTACTGTAATTTAAAAAGAAACACTTCAGAGCACAGGTCATTCCCCTTCTAAAGCTATTGTTTCTTTTTATTAAGTTCTTAATTTGAGTCAAGACTGTTTCAGTTGTTATTCACATTTTAATTTCCTTTTTTTTTCTCTGAACTTTCCTTTTGTTTGTTGTCTCTATGATTTTAATGTAGTTTTTTGCCTTTGTAAAGCACTTTGTTTTGTTTCGAGCAAAAGGAAAGAACCAAAACATTTCATGAATACAAAGAGCCAATGGCAGAGCAGATACACAAAACATCTTGTAAATTTAAGGGGAAAAAAATACTTTTTTTTAATGATCAAGACAACAACAAAAACAAATTAAAATAAATGAATAAATAAACTTTGAATTGCCTTGTGTGTAAATGGTGCTACATAAATAAATGTGCCTTGCCTTGTATTAATATAAATGTTGCCAAGATTCTTTCTGTATACGGTGCATTCTTACCTCCATAAACACTTCTTATTGCCTTAACTCTTGAAGATCTAGAACTATTTTTGTAGGCGCTTCCAAATTAATTTTCTCCACATTTAACCATTCCTAAATGATTTATCCCACATTTATTGTAATATTGTCTGTGAAGATCATGTATTTTCCTACATTGTATTCACTGGTCATGTCGATGTTCAATAAATCTGAGAGAAAATTCTAAGTTTATTACATCAAAAGTGAGAAAACTGAATAAAAAGTGACTTTTTCAGAAAAATCTATCATTAACTGAATATAAAAACGAGCCACTCCAGTCACGGTCATTTGCCAAACTATGTAGGTTTTACTGGTGAATCTACATTCAATGTTCTGATGACCATGAAAAACTGAGAAACTACATTTTACCTCAATTATTTCCATGTATTGATAGAATTATTGGAGGATCAACAGTTCTTAAATATTTCAGATCAGTACATGCTTTTGGTCAGTAGTAGGGATGGAAACAATTGATCAACTAGCAATTAATTGTTGATAGGAATTTGCTGAATTAACCCCTTGATGCAAATTTGCATCAAACCCCCCCCCCCCCCAAATACTATCTACTTGAAAGAAAAAAAACACAAGTCAAATTTTTTTTTTCCCTCAATTGGAAATCAATTCAGGTGTTCAGGGATCAAGTTATTAATTGCTGGTTAATTGTCCTTTTCCACAGCAGGTTTTGTGGTGTCAACAGTAGGAGGCGCCACTGCCCAAACTAGGATTCATCACTGAAGTTGAATAACAATGCGACTGGGATAGCCGTTGAACCGGATCATGGCGTTGATGAGCTTAAGAGTCACTTTAGGGGCATGGTGGAGCAAACCACAGGGAGTGGTGCACCCCCACCTAAATACACGAACAAATGCAGGCTGGACTATCTGGTCAGTGAGACAGAAGAGACATTATGTCCCACGGTCACCCCAGTAGCCACGGAAAATAGTGCGTAGGGGTGTGTGTGTGTGTGTGGGGGGGGGTCTCTGCATCACTACCTGACACTGGTGCCAGATTTCAGCAAAGTCAGAAATCCACATTTCGTCTAAACTGCCCCTCTTCAGATACATTTATTTTATTGAATTTATCTGCTTCTGCTCCATTAATGTCATTGCCTGTACTGTATAGAATGGTCCAATAGGTCAGTCATTAAGGCACACGACATGTTTTTTTTCAGTAAGTATATAAACAATATTTAGCTTTTATTCTTATAGATACCATCGAAAGAGAAATTCAGGTTGTCAGAAAATTCGCCACTTATCAGTTAATCGTTAACCGATTGATAAGGTCAACCATCTAATGATTAATGGATTAATCGATAATTTGCATCCATAATCACCATTGGATGTTTAGTGGTCAGCCATCCCATTGTCTCAGTGTATTCAGTACTGAGGTAACAGTCTGGAACTGCTCACTGTGAATTATGCATCTGTTCTATACCGACCAATCACAAGTCTCGGGGGTGGGTGTTTCACAACGTATCACACACCTACTTCTTTTTGTTGAGAGTCAAAGTCGGTTCCAAGTCTGCAAGTCTCTTCACAATGGTTGTTTGATTAAAAAAATAACGGCTGAAGTCCAGATTACAGCCTGTATTCTGAAGTTTCTCTGACAAAAGCGTCACATCCGTCTTATCTGTGATTGGTTTACTCAGTGCCTGTTAGTCCCGCCTGCATATTTGGATTCAAGCGCCATGGTTCCACATGGATTTGTTGTTGAGAAAGACGGGCAGGGTGTAATCTGTAATTCAAACCTTATTTTTGAATCAAACAACCGACAACAGTTGTAATGAGATTTGCAGACTTGGAACTGACTTCGACTCGCTACAAAAAGAGGTCGTTGTATATGACGCACTGGGAAACACCCGCCCCCAAGACTTGTGATTGGTCCAGTATTAAATAGATCATGAATAAATCACAGTGAATGGAGTAGATCCTGACAGTTTGCTCAGTATTGACTATACTGAAAAGAAAATGGGATGATAGCCAGGCAACATGTTTAGATCTTTGAGGGTTTAAAACCTGACGCGTCAACGCTAACACGCCTGCACATACGCAGTTTGGATGGTAACTCTTCCGCTGTTTGTGCGATTGGAAAAATTCCAAGGGTTTCTGAAACCTGAGATGTTGCACTTTATAGGCTTTCTTGGCTCATTGTGGAAATTTTGATCGCACCTGTACTAGACAGAGATGTATAAAGTACTGGAGTAGAGGAGTGGAGTAGAAGTACAAGTAACATATCAAAAACTGACTGGAGTAAAAGTTGAAGTGTTCTTTAAACATCATACTTAAGTGAAAGTACTAAAGTATTCACAT
>JAQQZY010000016.1:20111929-20124480 GCA_030068375.1 Ostorhinchus rueppellii | reverse complement strand
ATACTTCCTCAAAGTTGCGCCAGGTCGTTTCCTAGCAACCCCCCCAATGAAAGCCGATTGACGCCAAAACACGTCATCGGCAGAGAACGTTCGGCTTTGAATTGACATCAAAACACGTCAATGGCAGCGAATGAGTTAACATTTCCTTATACTATTGCTTTCATTACTTGAGTACATTTAACTGCTGATTACTTGATATACTTAAGTACAGTAAATACTAGATACTTAAAGACTTTAAGTTGAGTAACATTTCAGTTGGTGACCAAAGTAAGGTTTTGGAAGAGAACCTGTACGTTTACTCCAGTGTGACTTTCCAGTACTTCGACAACACTGCAACAGAGGGGTTTCTGCACAAATCCAAGACAGAAATCACTGAATAAATCTCACTTTTTCACCAGCCTTTTAAAGTATGACTAGAAGGTTTTCAGATGGTCAGTTCTGCTATTTCTTTTAACTGATCCCTGGTATGATTTCTTTTAACTTTTATCTGTCAAAGAACGGCAGCATAATGGAAAAAACATACTATTTATGGACTTTAAGCCTGTGTTTTGCAGAAAAATGTTTCAGCGTATTATTGCCGTTTAATCATTTTTACAGAGAAACCATCTGGCATCTTTCTAAATACAGGATACTGAAGCCGTGTTTTGTTTTTTTCCTGCCATGACTCCTCATTTCCAGCAGCACAGATGCATCCTTTTTATCTGAAAAATTGGTGATAACAACCAATAATCTCAGAGGCATATGATTCGCATAGACTGGCCTATTTACAATCAGTTCTGGACTTCCCTCCTTAGTCATGTGTGCCTCATATTCTCACTGTGGCTTGTTTCTAATCCGTTTATCTTCACTGAGGTATCTTTAAGGACCCTAAAAAGCACTTCATAAATATATATAGTATTACTCGTCGTCTTCTGTATGTACTTCCAGTCATATGCGAGGCTTTACCTGAGTCATCACTTACTGTACCAACATCCCTCCAACCCCCTAGCAACATTCCACTTCTCTGCTACAACTTAAACAAAACCAGACTCACAGAGTACACTTTGGGGAAGTATCACCCCCCCCTCCCCATCGCCACCGACTCTGGCAGCGTGTACTCAGCTGTTCCCATGTACACACACACATACACACACACAGCCTGTTGCTTACATGCAAATCAGCTGGACACAATTGGAGAATTTTCCTAACGCTTACAAGAATTTTGCTGATTAAACATAACACCCGGTTCTTAGATATGACTCGACAGTGGCTTGCTACTGTTGCTCAGCTGCGTAAAGGCGGTGTGATCTATTAACATGTCTCACCCATGCCGCCGCTGAGCTTTCGCCTACAAGAACAAAAGCCCGAGTGGCGAGGTCAAGTACATGTTAAAGTTTAGATCAAGTAGTCTACTGCGAAACATGCTGCGTGGTTCGGACGTCTGCTGTCCTGGTTTCCCCTCCGATGGAAGGAGGGGGTAGAGGAAAAGGGGGGAAGGAGGAGGCAGAGCAGATGAACGAGGGGGAGGAGAGGCAGAGGGAGGCTACATTCCAATGGAAGACAAGCCTGATGCCAGGAGGCGCCCATCGAACACTCAACTGGCAAAAAGTAACTTAGACAAGCAGGGATCCAGCGTCCTGGTGCACCACTTACTTGTAAGTTCTGTTAAAGGCACAGTATGTAACATTCCTGCATCACACTGTTTGCTCTTTATCAAAATAAAAATTCCAGACATCTTCAAAACTGCATTTTTTTCCCTCCAGACTTTGATTTTATGTACTTTTATACTTGTGTGCCTGCTGTTTTGGTTGAGATTGTACCTGTTGTCTGTAATAGAAAAGTTCATGTCAATAAATGCATGAAGGAATGGATGCACAATTCACAGTAAATTATGTTTTACTGACAGATACGTTGTCAAAACATATGAAAAGAGCATGGATATCACACAAACAAGTTTCACTAGACTCATTCTTGTACTGTCCAGTTAGTCAAATCACATCAAGTGTTTTATACATTTTCTTGATGTATTTCTCATCTTACAAGATTACACGCCTTTGACCATACTCTAAAATTGAAGTATTTTATTTTAAAGTACTTTTTTCCACTTTATTAGGACTTTCACACAAAATGTCAGACTTTCCAAGTTCTACAGAACAGTGTTTCAAAATTCCGGATCAATGAACTGAGGTCTACCATTCCCACATTTAGAGTCATGGAGCTGTTTTCTGCGCCGAGTAAAATACAAACCCACGTCACAATATATCTAGTCTAAGTGAAGAGTAGTTTTGTTTTCTTTGTTTTGTTTTTTTTACCATGCTCTTCTCCTGAACCTTGACTTGAAAATATGCTATAACAAATTTAGGAAGAGTCTGTCAATAATGTACAAATTAGGAGAATTCGTCACACATTTTTGCTACTCTGGGTACTGGAAAAGCAACAAACTTCAGTTTTGGCCTTTGTTGATGCTCACAATCAGTAAAATCTGTATTTTATTCACTGCAAGTTAGCCACCTGTCAATACCACCATCCTGTTGTGCTGTTTCTAACTATAAAATGCTTGCAGATGCTATTTACTGGTGTCTAATGTCAAATAGTCAAGTTACCAGCTTTGCTAACAATATAGCACCGTGTAATATTAAATAGATGTTGGAGATTTAACAGTGTAATCTATCACAGAGAACATTATCCCCCACCTTTAACATGATAAGCTGCACCAACTGCTATTTTATAGAGGACTTTACACCTACCAAGAGCCAAGTGTAAAATTTAACTCGGAACTTACGTAGATGTTGGAATTATTTCAGCTGGTGAAACTCTAATACCCATGTTTGAACTTACACATACCTGGTGCAACCAAGAACTGGATTCTACTCACTTTACCTCCCTATGTTTCTATAAATAGACTATATAGAGAGGCTGCATGTTTCTGGGTCTACATGTCTTACCTGCTTGTTCTTGTATTTCTTCAGATAGCGAGGGGACACCAGGCATTCTGGGTTGATGTCGGTGGTGATGGGCTCGATGAACTGAGGGTCAGGGTTCATGTGCTGCATTTTCAGGAAAGACAGGATGTTCTGCACCTCCAGGTTGTACGAGCTGTCGGCCATGGTCTTCCCTTTGGAGGCCAGGCGACAAGCGGCCATCCAATGGGCGTACTGCTTCTCCTGGACGAGAAAATCCAACACAGATCATTAGAATAGAACAGAAGAGAGCTTAACTGTCACAGGAACAATGAGGATCGGTTCAGCAGATCTGTTCTGTTTAGCAGCAGATTCTGTATAAAAACTAACACGTGAAATTATCCTGAAAATATAAACTGAAAAATACTGAAAACATACAAATCCATACCGCAAAGTAGAAGAAATATAAGCAAAATATACATAATATACACAAATATTTAACCCATAAAGACCCAGCTCTACTTTTGTGGCAGTTCCCAAATTATTTAACCTTTCCTAAGTGATTTATCAGCATTTATTAGAATATTATCCTCTGTGTTTGCCATTGTTTTCAGTGAAAATCTGGTATTTTTCTATATTTAATTTACTGATCATGTAAATATTCGTGAAAGCTCAGATGGCAGTTCAGTGTTATATCAGAAATGGAGAAAAGTGAAGAAAAATGACTTTTCCGGCAAAGATATCAATAACTGGGTCTTTGTGGTATTTACAAGGCAAACAATAACAGACATATACAAAGTACAATTAAAAGCAAGGCGCATTTGTCAATATAAACACACATCAGAAATGATGTAAAATTTTTAGTCTTACCGTGTCACATCGGAGCCATATCTCATTCATACCATCGGCCACGGGGATTAGCAACTTGATGTTGAATTTCTGACCGGAGATGTTAACATCTGGCGTTACCTCACAACCTACACACCCGAGGCCATGGTGAGGACAGGAAGAGGAAGTCAAAGGTACATTCTTTACAGACCACACTAAACATTTTCACAGTGACAGAAAGTCATTGAATCATCTCGTTTGTGTGTGTTTGCATGAAAATATAAGGATTTGCACCTCTGAGATTCATTTGGTGAGCAGGTGTCCCATGTGCCTCCTCTTTACTCTTGTAACAGGAAATTGTGATGTCCTTGAATGTGCACCAGTATTGCTTATAGCCCTTCAGCGTCAGTTTCTTGGGTCTGGGAAATAAAGAATGAGAGTCATGGTAAACTGCTGATGGAAAAAAACAGTTGTTTTCATCATTAGACATCAAGAGGAATGACTTAGAAGTGTGTACAAGTGCCCAGTCAGCGAGGTGAACAGGAAAAGAGCCAGAGCTGGACGATAATGGAAAACCACCATAAAGGAAATTGATATCATAATCCCCCCCCTATGGTTTATAGATTTTATGAGACAAGCACCCCAGGGGCCACCGACCATCAGCAGTGGCTTATATCCAAAATGAATATGGTGCAAAACACACTTGGCCCCCACTGTAATCAGGTTCCAGAACTAAAACTCAAAGAGCAGCCTGCAAATGGGCTTTTGGCAAATGACCCGGTCGATTACGCTGATGCAAAACAGACAACAGCGCTTTCATTTAGCCAGAAAATGTTATTTCCTGTTTCCCTGATAGATTCAACATCTTTGAGACAAATGCAACCCTTGCACGCATTCACAGTTAATACAGAGTGTCTGGAGCAATAAAGTTAATGCTTTTAAAAACCTTTGTGTCACAAGTTTTAAACAAGATTAAGGCAGAGTTTTAGGCAAATCAGCTTTATTTTATTCAAACATTGTAGGTGTTTTATGTAGAAATAGTCCACTCTTTTCCAAGTGAAGTGAAGTAACGATATTAGAGATTTAGACACTATACTGAAATGAAAAATCTACATGAAATACAAAGTTAGTCCTTGAAAGGCATGGGTAGTTATTTTTGTGGCTCTGTATGTGTTGAAGTTACACTTTCAAGCAACAGATTTTGAGTTGGTGAGTATTTACGTTAATCTCTCAAAGTTATTCATAAAGAGAAACAAAAGAATACTCTCCACTCCATAATTTATTTGGAGTGCCAGTGCAAGGTGTCATGACAGCATATTGATTTCCAAGACGTGTTATTTTTAGTCGTTGCGGAGAATAAAGCCAACAACACTCGACCTAGAGACCTTGGTGCATCTCTGGGCCATCTCCCTTTTTGCTATTTCCTCTATGGATCTTACTTTCAGTCCTCTTACATTTACTTCATATTATGGGTAAGCAAAGATTATGTATAAACTAGAATAGACTTTATTGTCAGAGGAAAATAACTTCGTATTGTGCAACGAAATGTGGCTTTACATTCTGTAAGGTGCTCAAGTAAGTTACACACATCAATGAAACGTTCAAGAATAAAGTATAAGTTTAAAACAGTTAAGTAAAATACGGCCATAGAAAATGTTTTATACTATTACTGCGACTAAAAAGTGAGCTGTTTTATCTGGATTTCATGTCTAATCTGATGCTGCTCTAATTTGTCCTACTTTTTTGGATAATTCTTCTGCGTCTCTTCTATAAGTTTTTACATTTTTTTTCCTGTTAAAAGCTTTTCGGATGAGTTTTCCCTCACCTGAAGCATGGGTCTAAGGGCGGAGTGGGTTTTATTTCACATAGAATCTCTCATATGTGATATCAGGCTGCGTAAAGAAAACTGAATTTGATTGAACTGTATCATGGCCTCACACTCATTTGACCCTCCTTGTAAATGTGGACTGAATATTGAATAGACAAAGCAGTATTGAAAACACACTAAATTCAGGGGTAAGCTTCCAGTCTTATAGCATCAGAAATATGAACATTTGACAAAAGGATCTAAACTGACTTAGACAAAAACAAATAACACCTTTGTGACTCACACATACAAAATTTTACCTATTTAATCAGTTCCAAGGCCTAGTATTTATAACACTGAATAAAGACCTGCAGAGTTGGATGAGTTTACTGACTGAAGTGGGTAAAGTTTCACGATATAAAGAGAATACAGGTAAACAAATGCATACAGGTTACTGTGAATGTGGACTTACTTGAAGACTTTGACATAGTCTGCTAGTTCAGGAATAGATGTGATGTCACCCTGGGAAGATAGAAATAAAATAGTTAAATATGTCAACATAAAAAAAAGATTCAAGAATGCTTATTGTCATTATGTGCGCACATAATGATCAACTTCGATAAAATATAAAACGCACACAAACAAAATAAGACATAATTAAATCTAAACAAGAATCGACCGCTCAACTTTTTCACTGTCATCGGTCAGTCCTGCCGTGCTAAAAACAACACTTATTATGCTGTATCTCAAAGCTCAGTTTCCTCTGATAAGCTGTATAAACTTCACATGTTCTTAAGGCGGGGCAGCTCCAACAATGAATGAGTATATTTTAAACCTAACCATATAAAACACTGCTTTTGTTTGGTTAAGAGTCAAATTATGTAGCACTCTCAGACCTTTGTCAGAAACAGGTTTCATGAATAAGTGTGAAATGTTGCACTTCCACTAAAATTCATTGTGATTTCCCCTCCCCTGGGTCACTGTGCAGTGTCTATGGAGGTTAAAGCTGCTGTCCAATACAGCTGATGAAAGGAGGAGAAACCACCAAAACCACCATAAAGTCAGGACAATATAAAAGACATTAAACTGGTAGGATGTGGCACCAGATAGCCTCAAAGCCTGGGCAGAAATGACAAATTTGACATGTTTTCGAAACAAAAAAGACTTACACAGACTTAACTGAGAATGTCTTTCCTGAGAATAAGAACAACCTGCTGTTTGGTCATTTGAGGATGTCTGTTGGCCTGTGATGGTATTCTTCCTCTAGTTCACGACAGTCAGCTACTTAAATATAAATCTAATTGGTGTTTTTTTTTTTTGTTTTTTTTTTATGGGAAAAGAGTTCCAAAATATCAGAGAACATGACAATATGGATTTGGCTGCTACACTCAGGATATAGTGTTAAACAGATTAATAAAAACTTCAATGTAAGATGCTAACGCTAGCAAAGATCCAGATGGTATTTTTCCAGCAGTTTATGGCAGTCAGCCACTTAGTATAAATCTAATAATTACTGTTTTATGTGGCAAAAAAAGTTAAGAAATATCAGGTGACAGAAAGTATAAGAACATGGATTTGACAGCTACGCTCACAATATAGGGCGTGTGTTAATTTGATCAATAAAAACTTTGATGTATGATGCTAATGCTAGCAGGCTTATCATATAGATGGTGTTTTTCCACTTGTTTATGACAGTCAACCACTTAAATATACATCTAATAATTTCTGTGGTTTTTTTTTTTCTGAGAAAACAGTTCCAAAATACCAGAGAGTACATGACAGAAAGTACCACAATATGGATTTGGCTGCTACACTCAGGATATGGTGTTAAACAGATTAATAAAAACTTCAATTTAAGATGCTAATGCTAGCAGGCTTAGCATCCAGATGGTATTTTTCCACTTGTTTATGACAGTCAGCCACTCAAATATAAATCTACTAATTGCTTTATTTGGGAGGATAAAGTTCCAAAATATCAGAGAAGCTGACAGAAATGACTACAAAGTGGGTTTGACAGTTACACGAACAATATAGTGTTAAACTGATCAATAAAAACTCTGATGTAAGATGCTAATGCTAGCAGGCTTAACATACACTTAGCAAGTAAACAAAGAAAATGTGTTCAGCATTCGTGGTGTTTCTTTTAGTATTTGCTCAGCTTCAAACAGCGCTTAAACATAAAAGAGATGCAAGTTAAAATGCTAACATGAGCTTTTTAGCCAAAGAGCCACTTTATTTACCCACTCAAGGAAATTAATTTGACCAGTAGCTCAATATAGAACAAGACACAAATAAATCATGAACTATTTACAAATAAATAGTTGTAGTAAGTGGTAATAAACACAGAATCTTAGATTTTACTAAATTAATTCAATTCAAATTCTACTACTCTGATATTTCCTAGGTATTGGCCTATATCAGAGTATGCTCATGCTTCCTTTGGAATAACTCACACTGACATTATTAAAAATGTCGTAGTGTGGTTTTCAGTTAAATACTGAATAAAATTACTCCCAGTCGGGGAAGAAAACCTGATTTGTGCCTCAAATTAAACTATGAATTAAGAAAACAAATTCACACAAAGAACCTCAAATAAAAAGCCAAAAAAAGAAGGAGTCGAGTAGGCTACATGTGATGAAAATCTTGAAATATTTGGGTCGTACCAGTGTGTTGGACGTCTTCCCTCCTTCCAAAGTGATCTCCAGGTCCGACAGGGCTGCATCCACCTCATCCACCTCTTTCTCACTGTTGTTCATGTGGTTGTCTGAGGACATGATGGACAGCTTGTTGATGTGGTACTGAAAAAAAAAAAAAAAAGAAAAAACCCAAAGATGTATAAATGTTTTTTGAGAATTCTATAGAAAGAGGAAACATGATTCAATTCAGTCTTTGGAAACATGTGATGTTCAACACTTAATGGTGGCTTAAAGAATAAGCTCAGATTTGATAAAAATATTAAAGTCCAGGTACATAAAGGTTTATTTTCCTGTCAGTGCCTATAACCTAAGGACTGATGAAGAGCGGGTCCTTGAGTGTCTTCAATGGCAATAAGTCAACTATGTGCTAATGCTAATGTTAGCTAATGTGTACATGTGTATATTAATATTATATTGTTACTGTTACCCAGTAGTTAGCATATGTTTCTGTTGTGTCTGTGCACTTTACTGTTTGTCCTGTCCTGTCATGTCCACGCATGGGACAGAGAGAAACGCAATGTTGATTCTTTTGTACTGTATGTCCTGTACATGTGAAGAAATTGACAATCAAGCTGACTTTGACTTTAAGATGGTTAAAATACAAAAACTCCCTAACAGGGTTAATAAAGTAAGTAAATCTTTTAACTTTTTTTTTGTCTTTTACCAATGACATGCATATGAATACAGAAAAAGGGAAAAAAAGATTTAACATCTGACTTTAACACACAAATGAGGTGTAAGAAAACAGAAGCGCTTTGTAGCAAACCCTGCAGCCCTGCCAAACTTCTGTGTTTTCTCCTCACAGCATTAGGTACTAAACCTATAATTTCCCAGTTATGATTATGTTTCCATCCAGTGGAAAACAACCCGTCAAAGGCACTGACTTGACAAAAATAAAGAAAGCAGATGGAGATATACAGTACATTTCCAGCCATTGTCAGCTGCACTCACAGCTTTTTCTACAGTTTTACTGATTTCTATAAAGTTTCCTTCTCTGTGTGCTATCAGTGCATAAACCCTCCACCTTTGTCTAATAAAACGGAATTAGTTTGTGATAATTGCCATATAAATACCTATAACACTTGTTGGCATTTATTTGAGCAAGTGCTGCCAGTTTGTGCTGTCGACTTTAGCAGTGATGGAACAATGGGTGTGTGGTTTTTGCGCACTTTTAATGTATGTATTAAAAGTGAAAAGTTAAAGTATTGGGAAGTTTTTACACACAAATTTGAGGCATGGATAAAAATGAATTTGGGTAAATGTAAAGGAAGCAGATTCAATGAATTAATTGACTACATGTGAGAACTGTGAGCTTCTTAAATGAATACAAGAAACACTAAATAATGTCCTACTGGATGAAAACAGAAACAAAACACCACCATGTAAAGAAAGGCTGAAGAGACACAAGTGGAAGAGTCAGAGAGAACACTATACGCAAGAAGCCTCAGATGTTCAAGGACTAAACAGATACAACCCTTCACCAAACTCATGTGGTTTCATCCATCACCGCCTTAACAAAGTTCTTGTATGAAATAAGGAATCTTACACCTTACATTGAGTGTAACCTACACCACTTACAGATAAAACTCCTCTTATAGAACTCTGTCATGCATGGCACCCATCTCATCATTTTTCCAGAGGATATTCATGTTATGACCCCATTTCCACCAAAATGCTTTTAAAACTAATTTAACATAATCAGCAAAGCCATAATCATTGTCAACTAGGAAACACACTGAATAAATGGATGTGAAATTTTATTTATTTATTTTTTTAAAAGTTGCATATCCCACCGAATTACAGAGATATAGATTTGGACAGCACTAATATTATCACAGGACTGCTTTAAAAATGACAAACATGGCTGATTAGCACAGGTTTAAGATCACAGTCCTGTATGAACAGAGCTTTCAATTGAAATTGAAATTGTTATTCTATTATATTAAAGATTTCAATGTCCTGAACATTTTACTCATAGGCACGGTTTTTCTTTTAATAGGTTTGTGGGGGGATTAAATACTATGAAGGCTTTTTATAGTTTTCATTTGACTAAAAACAATAGGTTTCTGCATAATTTTGGACTTGTACTACTCTAATATTTATGAAACATGGAGAAAAAAAAGCTTCTAAAAAGCTTATTTCTAGAAACCCTCTGAGCAAATATGATATTATGAGGTTTTCATCTTGGATGCTGCATCTGCATATGTCTTATACTGGAATGTTAAAGGGCTCATATGTTGCTAAACCCACTTTTATTAGTCTTTGGTTCATTTATTTGTTTATTTGGTTCAAAAAGTTCAAATTTTAACCCTCCAGGTGTTGCGAAACTATCTTTATATTCATTTTGGCAAAAAATGGAGTGCATTTCTATAACCTGTTTTAATTCCTTCTTAATTTGTTACATTTTATAAATAGTTACATCACGACATTTACACATATAAGGTCAAGACTTCTGATGAACATTTCTCAGAGTATGATGTAACTGTTCATCAGCAGCAGCAAAAACATTCCCAAAATTCGAGTCGATCCCCTAAAGTGTTCAGTAGTTGGTTGTATTCACAACCACAAGTGGCTGAACAGGACAGAGCAGCACAGCCAACATCCTGGAAGGGGTGGAGCCTGTAGTAGCTCATTTGCATTTAAAGGGTCAGCTCTCAAAACAACCTTTGAACCAGACAGAGCATTTCATTTGTTGGTTGTGTTAAGAAACTCAAATGGCTATATGGGATGGAAAGCACAGCCAACAACCTGGAGGGTGCGGGACAAGAAGTGGCTCATGTGCATTTAAAGGGCCAGCGCTCAAAACCACCTTTCTGGTGTCATTACTCAGAAATAGGGTCGAAGATGGACCTGTGGAGTTGAATTAATGAAGAATTCAGACCCAAACACAGCATTTACAGTTTAGATGTACCACAAATAAATGTTTTAAAATGTATAATTCTATTAAAAAAAATAAAAAAAAAAAATTTCACTCCTTTAAGGAAACTCCTGTATTATACTTATTGCTTTTCTCAGTGAACATAGTCCTACTATTCCTCCTTAAATGAAAACCTATTTAAAACATGACTAATGACTATGAAAGATGAACTGTAGTTTCAGAATGTGGACTGTGGATGATGATTCACACTGAGTAAAGATGCGGTACCGTCTGGACAATATGTTCTCAGCACGTCTTTGAACTGAAACAAGCTATAAATGTGTTTTTACTGGGAACATATGTGAGACCGGGGCCAATAAGATGGGATAAGAGGCGGCGTTCTGGTAACAATGGAAACACCAATTCATCAACCATTCCTCAAAACCTGAGCACGGTTTCTCCTTAAATGTGACTCAGGCACTAAATACAACTTGTTGACAAATGGTATTTATAATGTCCACCCATCGCCCGTCCCCCTCCGATATATGAATGAACAGCTGTCGAGAGAGTGAGCGATACAGAGGCAGACACTGAGATGGAGATATGCAAAGCCTGAGCCAGCTAAAGTTACAGAATGTGGGACAAAGGGCTCTGCATGACACCAACATACACTGGCGTTTATATACTATATGCGTTTCAATCCAGGGGTTTTATGTGTGTTTTCAATCTGCGCATAAAGAAACATGGGTGGAAAAAGACTGAGAAATTTTTAAAAAAAGAAAAGCTTTGTGTCTTTATATTTGAGTGGTGGAAAAGATGGTGTCAATAAATAAATGGAAACAGATAAAGTAAATAAACAATGAAATAGGTGGTGCCAGGCACAACAAACCCTACAAAACCCAACAAAACTAAACTAAAGTGAAAGGACTATTTGCTCTGATTTCAGTCTGTGATAACACAGTTGTATACAAGCAGTACTATGGATGACTGTATGATTCAAATATTAACAAAAATTGTATGAATTACTTTATTTATTGATTTATTTATTTATTTGTTTATTTATGTAGCACTTTGGGATTTCTTTTAATGTAAAGTGCTTTACAAATAAAATTTATTATTATTATTATTATTATTATTATTATTTCTAAATTGGAAAAAAATGCTGAATTCACCTTATAGACGATATAGATGAATTATGAGCTTCCAGGAAACCTCAACACAATGTCATTAAATAAAAATAAACATGCATCAAATCACTACTTGGAATGTTTGGCTAGAATAATAACACAAGCCTCTAAACCATTTGGTCAAATGTCTTTCTAATAATAAACAATATATAACAGATATAAGCAGGGTTCTCACCAGCGCTTTATATGGTTGCGGCCCGCTACGCTAAAATTTCAGACTGCAACGGCAATTTCCCCCCGTTACGTTATTTTTAATATAGCGTAACGGCTGTTTTCAGTTTTCGTCACCATCGTCAA
>JAQQZY010000016.1:20098918-20111829 GCA_030068375.1 Ostorhinchus rueppellii | reverse complement strand
ATCAGGTGTGTTGGAAGAGGGAAACATCTAAAACATGTAGGATACCGGCCCCCGAGGACCAGGATTGGTGACCCCTGTACTATATGATAGATTGAGCATTTATTTGTGTCTTTACCCAAGTGATACATGCATTTCACCCTATGCTATATCAAAATAATTACATTTATTTTACATCTCCGTACCGGCACTTGATAACTATTAATTACTGTTTAAATCTTAGTATTTTCCATTACAATTGTGCTCATGAGTTTACATACCCTAACAAAATTTGTGAAATATTGTCCATATTTCTCTATTGTTAAGTTTTATGTAATAATTCTGCTTTTATTTTTTTATTTTCTTTATTTAGACGCCTCATAGTTTCATGTGGATCCCATTTAAAATTAAATACATTTGTTTTGCCTGATCACTCATCTTTTCACCAAAGAATGATAGACATTTTACAAATTTTGCCAGGGTATGTAAACTTTTGCGCGCATGTAGAATTTGAATATGTAGCCAAGTTAATATGCCCTTACAGCTGCTCTACATGAATCTAACAGTAGCAGACACAAACATGGAAACGTTTTCGTTTGATAAATTTCAGAGCATTCAATGGGAAAAAAATATTAGACCACCCTTGTTTTCTTCAATTTCCTGTTCATTTTAATGCCTGGTACAACTAAAGGTACATTTATTCGGACAAATATAATGACAACAACAAAAATAGGTCATAATAGTTGAATTTCAGAGCTGATATCTATCCATTTTCCATGTTTTCCTGATAATAACTAAAATCCTTTCAGTTCTTCCATCAATATCTATGGCATTGTACTGACAAAAACAGTGCTTTTAGGCATTCCATGCTTTCTTTTCTGTCTGTTTTAGTCACATGTTACACACAGGAGTTAAGACTGGATTGCATAACCATTGCTTTCGATTATTTTTGATGGTCTAGTAATTTTTTCCACGACTGTATGTGAAGTATATACAGCGGTAAAAAGAAAAATTTTGGGAAACAGCTTCTATAAACTAATGTCGAAGTATTTAAAGTGGCATCCCTTTGCAATGAACATGTCTTTAACGCTTCTGTTCAGACAACATGAAAATGATTGCATTCATTTTCTGATGTTTTCTACCAGGTTTCACTCGACACGTCTGAGGGTTCTGTTTGTGCTGCTTCTCGTTATGGGGTCAGGGGTCACATTAAATGGTGACTTTAAACGTTAAAGCCCAATTATTTCAGTTATTTGTCTTTTAAGGCTGCGGTGGTCTAATAATTTTTTCCGCGACTTCGTGTGGGTGAATGTCTCGGCTCGTGTGTTGATCTGCTTCGGTACAATCCCTGCCCAGTATCTCTTTCATAGGCGGATTACCTCATTTCTATATATAAAATGTAGCAATCGTGGCTCTCCAGGTGATAGCATGCTAACACAAGCCGGCAACATGGATGTGGACAATTGCTGCTCTTTATTTAGCACCTCGTCTCCACTCTGTTTAGCCAACTTCCTCAGTAAATCTCTGCCCACTAGTGAAACCCTAGATCGAAGGCTCTGAGCTCATACTACCCCACTGAAACATAGTACGGCGGCGCTAACAGACAGGTAGCAACAGAGTATCCCCTGCTTTAAACACCCGGCCTGGATTAGCATCGCTCTCATAGAACAGTAATCAACACCGGTTAAATGTAACTCCAAACAGTCCGATGAAGCGCGGCCAACACCTCGGAGTGTCGGCGGGCTTTTACAGGAATGTAAGCAGGTCTATGAGGCGGGGTCTTCTTGGGGTGGGTGGTCTGAGAGGAGGTGCGGGCTCCCGTGGCCTCAGATGCTCTATAATTACCCCAGAGGTGAGGACAGGGTGGCGTCCTCAGGTCTTGGCACCCACAGTTTATGATGGTCAGAAATAGCAGGGCCACCACCCCCTGGGTATGAGGGGCTACCCAGAAGAGCCAGAGGGTCTCACATCTATACACTTTAAATCTTACACACACTCATAATGATGGGACTTTTCCTTTAAAGCAGGGGTCGGCAATTCATTTTCTTATGAGGCCCCGTAAGACTTTGATAGTTATTAAAGGCCAGATAAATATACTTGCAGCTCTGCTCAAAGTACATCTCTAAAAAAACAAAAAAACAAAACTGTAAATTAAATGATACAATGATGCAATGTAAATGTGGAGCTCAGAATACAACTATTTAATGCAGGGATGTAAAACTCATTTTAGTTCAGGGGCCACATACAGTCCAGTATAATCTAATGGGGGCTAGACCCATAAAAAAAAAAAAAGTAAAATAAAAAGTAAAAGTACATGATGAAAATTTGTGCATCTACAAATTAACCTTAAAAAATGCGAACAACAATAACAACCTGAAAAGTCTTGGAAATTCTTTTATCAATATTATGCTTTTATACTACAAGAAAAAATATTCGTAGGTTATTCAGGAAACATCCGACTAATCCATCCCACTTGAAACAAAAATAGTTCTTTATATGGACCCCGAAACTAAGATGATTGATTGTTAATATTTTCAGTGTAATTTGTGCATTTCCAAAATTCCTCCTATGGACCGGATTGGACCCTTTGGCGGGCCGGTTTTGGCCCCCGGGCCACATGTTTGATTAAATGAATATTCACAAAATGTGCAAAACCAGCTTCAAATTAACTCTACATGAAAAACAATAAATGCATCCAGCTTTGTTTGTTTGCATTTCTCAGATTCTTTTCTTTTCCTTTACCTCTGACTTCAGTGAAGAAATCCTTATACGTCCATGTCTTGTTAAAAACTTTTTTTCTTTTTTTTTTTTTTTTTGGCATTGGCTGAAACTTTCCTGGGGTGAAACTATGCCAAGTATGTAAAGTAGATGCGAAAAACCATTAATTTAGCAGGTCCTTCAAAATAAAAGCAGTGCCGTTGTGTTGGTTTTATTTATTACAATGATATATATTTGCACTGACTTTTAATTTGCCAATGAGCTCATGCTATTGGGCCGTACAATACCAGGTCTGCTTTAAAGGGTTAAAATGGATTACATGAATTCAGATTATCAGAGGGACTGATCCATTGTCTGAATTGCCAGCAGTGGACCATGGTCCGCATGCTAGGTAACTTTACTCGATAAATATCAGAATTTTATCATGTTTAGAATTTACTTGCAAATGTCTTAATTCATGGCTGTTTTACATCATTTTATGCCTCCATATTTTGGTGATTTTTTTCAGAATAATTTAGCCACTAAATTGAGAGATTTCCTTAAATGTCTGGCATGTATTTGTCATGCTCTGATCAGAAACAAATGGTTAAAATCACTTTCACTCATTCACTAAAAAATCTGCCTTTACACTTTAAACAATATTTTTTGCATTTACTATCATAATTCTGTATTTTCTTTTTATATATAAAAAAAGATTAAATATGTCATAACACCTCATTACAAATGGAGCACTGTGTTGCTACAGAAACAACCTGCCAAACACAGCAGGTTCTCCAGATGTAAAGTTGAGCACATGTTTGGCACAGACATAACATACTGGGAAAGAAAATCTAATTTTAAATCAAAAGCATATTATCTATGAAAATAATTCCCATATTATTTGGTTTTGTGTATCCTTCAGTCTTAACTCATGGGAAGACATGATGACTCACATTGTACAATGTTTACAATGTCTGGAAATCACAGTGATAAATCACTGAAAGTGACACAAATGTATAGAAGTCTTCAGAGTCAATTAGTAATAAATTATTCATATGAAACATTTCTGCTCTGTTAATGACTGTTGTGCTCTAGAGTGACTCAGAAATAGAGTAATAAGATTTATACTAAGTCATCCTGAGGATCCCAGTGGGAATGTGTGTGATAATGCTCCTATTATCTCATTCTGTAACAGTACAATACCCCAGGTTGCGTATGCATACCACAGCAGAAGAGGCCGCCTCATGGCTCAGCTCTGGGCTACAAGCCCAACCAATTCATTAGCTTACAGTTGAGGGGGAAAAGTGCCCGCTACCAAATGAGCAAAGGACTGCAGATCTTCATATTTCAGATGATGAAGCAGCAAAGCAACGCTGAACCAGGAAAACCCAGCTCAGGCACAACACACAGACATACACACAGCTGACTTACCTGCAGGGCAGCAAACATCATCATTTCCTCCTCTGTGCACTCAATTTCCTCCAGCAGGATGGCCCACTTGGCCTGTTCATAGAGCTGGTTCACTCGGATGGCATCATACTGTGGAGAGTGAACACACAAACAGTGAACAGACTCAGACACACACACTCACGATAAAAAACAAAAAGCTGTACGACACGCTCACATATTTTCATTTAGCTGGAATGATACAAAGCACATGTGATCAAAAACGCTGCAAATGGAGGTTTGTAAAGCTACATTTCTAGAGAACAAACATCCTCCAGGAAGAACAACCTTTAAGGGGAACTCAATGAAGGAACAAGGGTCTAGATTTAGGTCTTGGGACTTAATTTTCCACTCAGAACGTTGGTACTTTCAGCCAGAGGAGATTTCGAATCTGAGATGAGGAAGTATAAGGAGTGAAAAATAAGGATGTTGGTTATAGCGTCAGAATGAATGAAACTGGGGTTTGCATCCCAAAAGGAAATCATGATTTACCCACTCTTCAGTTATATTTTCAGTTTTCAGTTGCAGTTTGGGGTTTCGGGTTAACATAGACCCTTTCACAACAACACAACAGCCTCTCTGTCACAAAATGTTGAAGATAAATGTTTCTGACTTGCAAAAACATCCCTGCTCTGGGGGCAATACTTTTTGATCCTTCAGGAACTCTGGAAGTGAGGGCTTACAGCAAACTGCTGTTGTTGTTTAACACATCAGGGGACAGACTTATGTAATCTTTGTGGGGCTCCAAACCACAATGGAAACGCAGCCAACCAAGAGCCTGACAGAACGCTGTAGCTCCTGGGATAAGAGTTCTGGGACTTCAAATTCCGGGTACTCTGGATGGAGGTTCTGCTTAAGACTCAGTTTATGCTCATACGATGCTTTTACCATTGGACGTACCTTAGGGTTGAGGTCAAAGAAACTGTGGTATTTAAACCTCAGCAGCAGCACCTCATTCTCCTTTACATCCTGCTCCATCAGAGACCTGGACGAGTCCAGCCACCTGGACAGACAAACACAACAGACTTCTCAGAAAAACAGAAACCTAATGAGATGATTTTATTGAAAGCAAACACAGTGTCTTGCAACAAACCAGCTACACGCCCTGAAATATCATGCAATCGGCTGCAGCATTTCTTACTCTAAGCAGTTTAACCAAACCACTAAACCACTAAGCAAAGCTTGTCTCACCCCTGGTTGATTTTGGCTTTGTCCAGCAGAGACTGGGGCTTGTACAGTTTGACCAGGATGTCTGGTGAGGAGATTGGTTGGCTGACAGCGAGGATGCTGGGATTTCCTTCAGAGAGGGGGCTGTCCCCAAACCAAGCGGAGGTGGGCGAGAGGGGGCTGCCATCCCTGGAGTCGTAGGTGGGTGTCATAGTCTTACTGTACAATCCCGGACTGGAGTAGATGCTCCCTGGAAACACAAAGCCACAGTCAGTCCCTTGTAGGAAAACGTACAACTCCAAGAAACAATCGCTACATTCTGTTCATTGCCTCACGTGGACTCCGATCTGATGAAGTCTCCTGTTTCTAGTCAAAGAGGTGCACAAAGGGTGAACACTTCTCAAAAAGCGCACACACACTTGCAGCCTAGCCAGGCCAGCGAGCGGTCGACAACACCACATGACTGCCAGCCCGCAGTTCGCAGATGAGTGCCTTCAACAGTATCCTCTTGCTGATGGCGGGATTGATGTGAATAAGCATGCAGATGATGCACAACACGATCATGGTCGCACGTTTACTCACAGTCGATAAACCTGCTGGAATGCACTACACGCAGCAGACTAGTGCACAATACGCTACAGAAAGGAGAGGGGGAGCAGAGGGATATATGAGCTACGTGGACCACAACCAAAACATATAGCACTGGAATCTGTGTTTTGTCTATTATAATGAAACTAAAACTTTAAAAAAAAAAAAGTTGATTCAATATAGATTTTTATCTCTGACAAATGACAGACTGTTGCAGAAATTGGACATACAGTCGTGGAAAAAAATATTAGACCACCCTTGTTTTCTTCAATTTCTTGTTCATTTTAATGCCTGGTACAACTAAATGTCCATTGGTTTGGACAAATATATTGATAACAACAAAAATAGCTCATAGTAGTTTAATTTCAGAGCTGATTTCTATCCATTTAACATGTTTTCTTGATAAAAACCAAAATCACTTCAGTTCTTACATCAATATCTATGACATTGTACTGATAAAAACAGTGCTTTTAGGTATTCCATGTTTTCTTTTCTGTCTGTTTTAGTCACACATTACACACAGGAGTTAGGACTTGACCGCATAACTATTGTTTTTGATGGTCTAATACTTTTTTTCCCGCAACTGTAGATTCAATAAATGACTGGAAATTAAAAATAAATGAAGTCCTTAGTGTAGTCACAGTCAAAGCTGCTGTATATGTGTATTTACACTTGAATTTCAGGCTTTAATTAGTCTGCATTTTTGCTGCCAACATAAGCAAACCAGTACAGTGAAAATGTTTGCACTTCCTGTTTGCTGGCCTTGTGCGTTTTTGTCCTCATACTCTCCCTCCCTCTCTCCCTCTGTAGAGCCAAGGTCAAGAAGCAACACTGACTAAACTTCTAAATCCCCTCTGAAACCACGCACTGGGCCTGGTTTGTGTTTTGGAGTGTGCACATGTGTGTTTGTGTTTGTGAGCTGAGGTCATGAGAAATGGGTGCAAGCTGTGGCCACCCATTCCTCGTGGGGGAGGGTGTTATTTAGCGGTTCTTTCAAGGTTTTTTTTTTTAAACAAATGCCGAGTTCAAAAGGTCAGAGAGAGAACTTCGATCTCTCGTATGGTCTCTCGTAGAATCCAAAATACCCAGGGGAGTCCAAGTTTAAGGTGAGAGCTGGCAGCCCAGTCATGACCGGACTAAGCCTCCCTTCATCCTGTTTACGGACTCTCAAATACAGGCAAAGACAAACAGAAAACGGGAACAGGACTCCACTCCCAAATGCTCCCATATGGGGGATTCTCCGAGGGCTTAGGTGGAGACAGAGTGGACCACCATGAGCTGCTAAGACTAAATATAAACCATGAGAGGGTTGTCAATAAATGAATGTGTCTCCTGTTGATGTGACTTGTACACACAGCTTTGCGTGGGCCCTTCACTGAGGCATGTAGATGGAATGACGGACCAGTATGTATTTTCCTCTGGTCTCAGCTATGTCAATAATATCTGCGTTTCCATAGAATTCAAGCAAATCTGTAACAAACATACTACAAAAAAGAAAAAAATAAAGTATTATCAACTTGTTAGGAGCACAAAAACAAGACTATAGTCAGAAGGCAGTGGTGTATTTTATATTTGGAGGTTCATGTTAAAAAGTAGAAAGTTAAAATAGAGCATGTGGTTGATGCTTTGCCTCTAAAAATAGTCTGATTTTGACTGAGGAATAATTTAGTCACTGGGTGACTACACACTATTGCTACAGTTACCACTTCTTCTCTAGAAGTGGTAACAGCTCAGTAATAACAATATCTGATACACAAGAACATCTCATTAAAAAGTATTTCCATTTCCTATTAAGCCTTTAACTCTTCATTGGAGGAAGGAAAACTACTAAATTGAGTGCAAAAACTTATTACATTTTTGCAAGCATACAGATACTTCCTAAAGTAGATGTGTTATTATTGTTCCACTGACATGCTGCTGCAGCTCAGGATGTGATGTTTATGGATGAGGGTCACTGTCACATTCAGCTCTGTAGTACCCCAGGGTTTGAGCTTTTCCTACACTTGTATACAATCCTTCCTTCAGTAAATACTTCAACCTCATACCAGTCAACCCATGACCTTACCTATACATGCATACTGATGACAGCTTGAAACAAGCTTTTATATCTCAACTTTAAAAGAGCCAAACTTAACAGAAACATGGCTAATATAAAACTAACACAACCTGCCCTGCATGCGACGCGCATATCGATGACCATCTCATCTCATTTACTAGCTGGCATTTACTCAAACAAACCACTTCTGAGCTAAAAGTGAACCACTATCCTGCACAGCAGCCAGCGGGCACAGTGAGCAGACCTGGATGAGCTGGATCAGTGAGCGTTGAGCTGGACTCTAATGGAAGGCAAAGCCTCTATCATGTGACCACCCGAATCAGCTGACTCCTCCTGGAGGAGCAGTCAGGTGACTAGGCTGGTAGATCTGAAGGCTACAGATGTCGTGTGACATCAACACTCCAGTTGTGGGGGTGGGTGGGGTAGTATGGAGGAAAGGGGGAGGCAGGGGTGAGGAAGCAGTGCTGAAGAGTCAGGGACAGAGGAAGAGGGAAGCTTACCTTTGACAGGTCCGATGTATATTACCTCAGAGGCTAGGATGAAAAGAGAAAAAGTAAGAAAGAAAGGAAGAAAGACAGGAAAGGACAGCAGCTGAAGGAAACAAACATCAAGTGGACAGATTCAAGTCTACAAAGACAGAATGAAACAGAAGAGAAACAGACAAAAGTAGGGAAATACAAGTACAAGGAGATCCTTGGCATTTCCACGGACTCTGCCAATCGCTAACCTCAGAGTGGATGACTCAGTTTAGCCTCTTTGCAGTGGGAGATCACTCTGGCATGACTAGTGAGGATCTGTCATTTCCATCCACCCATTCATAACCATCCAACACAACACGACTGATTGAAAACACAGTCAACGTGACCCCACACATATAAACTGCAGCACTAATTTAACATACTGCCCGTCCCAGGTCTGTTATAATTAGACAGAACAGGCACGTTAGGGCACAGTGGACTCTGTGGACCGCCATCACAGCCGTGACCATAGCGGCTCCGTCTGAGTCACATCAGCTGAGGGTTGGTAGGAGAACTTTTCTTAAATTCTAAATGACATATTGTGTGGAGACCTTGACATAAGTATGCAGGCGGGTAAGGGAGTTTCCTGAACGGTGCATTTAGAGATGAGGTTGAGGTTCAGTTTTGGAAAAAGGTTGCCAAGTGGAAATGACTGGGCATATATCCTTTTGACCTTATCCAACCTTCCTTCTGAGGTCGGTGCAATCATTGTATAGTTTACAGTTGTTTAACAAGCTTCGTCAAGAGAGTGTTAAAACCTGGAAATGAGTCCGCATTTTGCACTTCCGGTTCTGTTATTTTAATGGGGTTTTGAAAGGGTTCTTGTTAAATGCATGAAATAAGGTCCATGCTTAGTATAAGCTCAAACTCCTCATGAAACAATGACAGGAGTTTACATTTTTATGCATTTTCTGTGAAAACCATAAACTAGGGAGGCTGTGCTATGTTGGGAAGCCTCGTTTACTCTGATACGTCAACTCCACCTGCATAGCAATGGCCTTTAATCTTTAAAAATCTTTACATTGTGTTCAGCTGTCTGATGAGTCACTGTATTTATTAATTTATGGCATTTATTCATTATGTATATTGTATTATTATTGTATAAAGTATATCATTTTATAGTATTCAAAAGCCTGACCAGGGACAAAGACTGCAAATTAGCTGAAGCTACACTTCCTATATGCATCGCATTTTCCATTTGTGGCAATGCTGTATGTATGATCCCTGATAAATCAATACAAAGCCGAAGACAATGACCTACCGATGAAACAACTGTAAGCTACAGAGTTCATAGGTCATCTGAAATGGTCTGTAACTGGCAGAATGTATATTCACGTGAGAGCAGCATACAAGTTGAAGAAAGTATTTAATTGGATGCATTAAGTGTATAAAGGAACTGCTTTTATCATATTGGGCTTCGTATTGGTGTATACGTCATGTATAGTGCAAGACATCAGAAAACACTTCAGAAGGATTTTAAGAGATATTCATGCTTTGTTCTGTGACATTAAATAAGCCGCTAACTAGCTCATTTACAAATTCTAAAAAAAAAGAAAAGAAAATAAACACCTAAATGAGACTTTAAAGTTTGCTGTTGTTGTTGTTAGAGGTTATCAGACTGTTTTCTACTTGAATCAGGTCTGTCTAAAAGCAGAGGTGTTTCTAGAAGAGGTAATTGCATGTAATCAAATTACAAGTGGGAAGCTTAGTGGTCATGATGCTGTGGCCCTCTGTTACTAGTATCTTATTTATAGAGACAATGACAGGCTCTATGTGAGCAAAAGGTAAAGGTTTTAAAGGTTTTATGGAATTAAGCATTTTCAAACATTTCCCTGTGCTCTACATAAACTGTAAATGCTCTGCTTGGGTCTGAATTCTTCATTAATTCAACTCCACAGGTTCATCTTCAACCCCATTTCTGAGTAATGACACCAGGAAGGTCATTTTGAGCGCTGGCCCTTTAAATGCACATGAGTCACTTCAGGCCACGCCCCCTCCAGGTTGTTAACTGTGCTGCTCTGTCCCGTTCAACCAACAGCTGAACATTTTAGGTAATCAACTCGAAGTTTGGACATATTTTCAGTTTTTACAACAACCGCTGCTGCTGCTGAAAAACAATTATTACTCAGAGAAATGTTCGACAGAAGTCTTGAACTTATATGTGTAAATGTTGTGATGTAAGTTATAGATGTAACAAATTAAGCAGGAATTAAAACAGGTTATAGAAATCCACTTGTTTTTTTGCTAAAATGAATATAAAGATAACTTTGCAGCACCTGGAGGGTTCAAATTCAAACTTTATGAGCTATTTGGGTCCAAATGCACAAATAAATGAACCACAGACGAATAAAAGTGGGTTTAGATAAATATGACTTTCAGAATTCATAATCATTTGTAATAAAAATTCTAATAACCAGGATCCTGCCACTGGATAATTACTGCATTGGTTCATATATTCAAGTTCTTTATTCTCATTTCTTTAACAACCATCAGTTTACTAGAGCGCATACAGACTGGACTGTGTTTCAGTGGAGAAGGGTCATGTGGTCTGAGGAGTCCAGACTGGTCCTGTTCCAGAGTGATGAGTGTGGGTGAAGCGATTACCCAGCATGCCTTGTGCCTGTGTTATGATCTGAGGATGCTTCAGTTGGTCAGGTCTAAGTTCTGCAATGTTATGTGTCCAACATGACAATGACAGAAATAATTGTGACTTTGTATAAGCTTATTAAAAGGAAGCGCAGTGAAGGTGGGCCAATAAAAAAAAAAAAAGTGTTCTTTTTTTTTTGGCCTAAGGTTTCAGACATGTATATTTTTATTCTGTGTTCATAATAAACCCATAAAGACCAAGTGCTACTTTTTTGGCAGTTCTCAGTTGATTTTTTCTCTAGATTTCACCTTTCTTAAACGATATATCACCATTTATTATAATATTAACCTCTGTATTTTGTGTTTTTTGGTGAAAATCAGGTATTTCCCTATATTTAAAGATTAAAGTTGAGGGTTATTATATGTAAAGCAAAGAAAACCAAAGAAAAAGTGACTTTTTAAACAAATATATAAATAAATGAACATAAACCAAGTGTGTCCATCCATTGCTATTGATCCAACTCCATGGGTTTTACCGGTGAATCAATGATGTAGAAGATGACAGTGTTTCCATGGTAACTATGGAGCCCCTGAATGTGCAAGTGGGCCATATCTGATGACTATGAAAAGATGATAAACCACATTTTTCACTGATTATTTACAAGTACTGATAGAAGTAGTGGATGAACAGGTATTGAACAGTTCAGATCAGTAGATGGTTTTGGTCGTCGGTGGCTGTTTGGGTCTTCATGGGTTAAGGGTGATTTTACTTCTTTCAGTGAAAACACAGGCCTCTCTGAGCTCCAGTGAACATCTCGTCGTAATCATGGAGTCGTCAGGAGCAGACGGCTGGGATTCTGATTGCATCGCTGCCTCTCTGCAAAGCCTTGTGATTCCTATCAGCAGACCCGGGTTAAGACGGCCAGCCCTTCCCCACGAGGGGCAGAACCATGCTTCACAACTGGGCCATGGAATCTACTCTGTGACTGGAGCATGTGATCTGATAGGGAGGACGGCAGGAAGTGGGTGTGTGTCCATATGCACACATAAGGGAAGGGAAGACACGCAGAGAGTGGTGACAGTAAACAGATTGTGTGCATTCCTTTTAATGCTCAGCACCGTCTAATAGTGTGACAACAGTCGCCCACTGGGAACAAAATGTATCAGTACCAGAGGACAGGCCTCGCCGTAGCACACCCTCAAAGAAATGGGATGAGGCAACTCTGGGTGGGATCAGAATGCACTGCTTTCATAAACAAGAGCTGCCATTTCAACTTTTATTCACTTTCAACTCCTCTTTTCACACAACATTTTTACCCCACCCCCCCAAAGGGAAGGCAAAGGGTATGGTTTTTGGCTCAGTTTGTTTGTTTCTTTGTTTCTTAACACTCTAGCAGCAAAACTATTGGTTAAATTCATACCAAACTGGGTTTATAGATTGCCAGTGACCCAGACTAGATCTGATTACATTTTGGGAAAAGTAGGTCAAAGTCCAAATTTGATATGAATTTTTAAAATCTTTTATCCCCCCCCATTTACTTATAATGAGCAAATTTTCACATGTCTGTAGCAGCAAAACTATTGGTTGAATTCATACCAAATTGGGTTTATAGATTGTGGGCTTTACACCGATCATATCGGCTATATCGGATCGGCTGATATTTGGGATTTTTTTGAAATGTTCGTGATCGGCCGTCATGTCGTGATCAATGACGTCATGGTCGTGTTGAAACTTTTTTAATCTGTCTAATTTACTCCAAAGTAGTTTCACAGCATCGACATGTTTATTTGTTTGTATCCGAGAGCTAATGATTCATGATTAAAAAAACTTCATTTTCGTCTTCGTGCCTCTTCCTGTTTTGAGTACTGTCGCTATG
>JAQQZY010000016.1:20012914-20025414 GCA_030068375.1 Ostorhinchus rueppellii | reverse complement strand
GTCATAAACTAAACTAAACAGGTATTTAACATTTTATTTCATTAGATGAATTTGGTTCCTTGTGTGTTTGGGTCTTTAATCCCTTGTCGAAGCCAATAATGCAATAACAGCTGATAACATAATAAAGGCCAATAACGTCATAAATTTGCCATTTTTAAAATGTAATAGGCCAATAATGTAATAAAAGTTCTGAACCAACAATGGAATAACTTTTAGCTAGTAACGTAATAACTTATTACTTATTACATTACTGGCCTAAAATTTTTAGGACTTTTTATTATTTATGACTTTTATACATTATTGGCCTATTACATTTTAAAAATGGCAAATTTATTACGTTTTTTGACTGTTATTACATTATTGGCTTCTACACCCCTTAAAGGTGGGGTCTGAGATGTTTTCCTGGAGCATTTTTTTTTTTTTTTTTACTATATTGCTAAAAATCTCCTTCACACCCCGATTGTAAACAATTAATTAAATGCTCCAACACAAAAATAAAAAGTTTTAGTCACCTGTGGTACGGACAGGACTGAAAAAAACAACATCCAATCATTTTGAGCACCCACTCGAAATGATTGAACGGTGATATGTCTGTTAGTCTGGAGGCGTGGCTTTGGAGGGGAGTCTGAAGAAAGGGGTTGGGACTTTTGAATTGTGTCTTTTCAAAATGTAGCCTGCTCGAACTGTTTTTCTAACGTCTCAGACCCCACCTTTAATACTTGAATGAATTTTCAATTGTGGGGAAGAAAAAAAGGACTTGCATTATTTTGTATAAGCAGATAGTATTTTGGTTTGGTTACATTTTGGAGCTGGGTGGTGGGGGGGTTTGATGCGAATTTGCAACAATCGGCGTTAGGGGTCATAATAGCCGATAATGTGTTTCTTTATCGTGTATCTTGTTTGGATCTTTCTGCATTAGCCTTTAAGTGACTAGAATTGACAAACCAACTATGTTTATTGTGTATTTCTCAATTGGATATGCAGACCTAATGAGTTCTTTTTTTTTTTTTGTCCCTTTTCAGGCACAGAATGGGAAAAAAAGTTGCAGTTTGATTTCATTCCTTCATTTCTTTGCTGGGGTTCAACATTACCATGAGTTAATTGAGGATATTCATTTTCTTAGAGCATAAGTAACTAATTACACATTTATAAGAGCATTACCTGCTAGTTTAATGACCTAAAGGCAATGAACAGGAAAACAGGGAGGGTTCTGGTACCAGATGGTCAAATGGGTGTTTGTTTATTCATTACCAATCAATGACTGACCTCTTCTGGCCAATAGTGGAACAGCAGGCCTCTGATCTATTATTCATGAAGCTCACCTCTGCTCTAACAGCTCCCATCTGCGCGCTCGTGCCTCTGCAGATGTTCCAAAAGAGCATTCGAGTCTCAGGACCTCATGTTTAACCCACAGGCAAACAATAGAGTCCATTCACCATGTCTAAATCTGGTTTGTTGTCCTCATCAGGAGGGGGGGGGGGTGCTTGGAAAGAATGTGATGTTACCCCAGATGAACACTTAGCATTATTGTCGTCCAAAATCAGTCTGGGGAAGACAAATAAGAAAATAAGACCCCCTCCCTCTTATGTAATTACAATATTTAATATTTTCCTCTAGACACTGCTGATGGCAGTGGTTCTAAAAGTAGGGGCTGGGGACCCCCACCCCAAGCGAGGGGGTTTGTGCTGCAGGTTGAACTATTAAAAACTCACACTGCGTCTCTTTCCTGGTTGTTTAGGATCAGCAGGACCCGACAGGTATTAACGCTTTAAGTCCTGAGCCATTATTTCAGCTGTGAGTTTGTGTTTGTGTTCTGCAGTGGGTTTGTTTTACTCTGTATTTTAGGGTCAAAACAGGAGGAATAACAGAAAAAGACAAAGAGAGGAATTGAAGTTTCACAGGTTTTTAGTAAATCAGGCATTCAGAATGCACATCTGTAAGAAATGTCGGATGTTTAATGTGAACTCTGAACTGGAACTATGCTATAAACGTCGAAAATGATGTTTCATTAGAGCAAAAAAGTTGAGAAATTAAAGGAGAACATGAAGTTTTACCCCTAAAAAGGGAAACCACTTGGCATTCTTCAGGCACTGAAGTAAAGATTCGGATAAAACTGTACTTGGAGTGGATGTGAGAGCAGCTGCTCATTTTCTTTTTTGACATTAGGTTTTAGTTTCCAAAATGTATCCCCTCTCTGTACAGGAAGTAGTGAGGAAGAGTTAATATTAAAAATAAATACATCAGTTATTATCGCAAGCACGTAAGTAATCTCAGGCACTTTTCAGACCTTGAAATATTATTAAATATTGAAATTGAAGCATTTTCAAGGATTTCAAGTACCTGTATGAACCCTGTTTACTGGACTGAACCTGAATATGGCCTCTGAACTAAAATGAGTTCGACATCTTTGATTGATCAAACGGTGTTTAACAAATGTATTAAACCACCTGTCATGACAAGAAAACATAAATAACTTCATAGTTTATCAAAAACTTGTTTCAAATGAACAATTTCATTGTTATTCATACAGAAAAATGACCAATGTGAATAACAAAATAGTCCTTGTTGACAAATAATACCCATAAACGTCCATATTTAGTGTGTTCACCTTTGGTGCAGATAACAGTTTCCATTCTTGCTGCCATTGTTTTTATGTAGTTTTCCCCATGAATGCAAGACAATAACTGGAATTGTGCAACTTCATAACAAAAACAGTCATTTGCTGCTGCATTTCCCTTTGCATTTTTGGAAAACATTAAACTGGAAAATGTATGGATAGCAATAATAGTTCTATTTTAGTATTAAAGATATGGTTTGGATAAATAGATCTGTCATATACTGGTGGATTAACCATTATAGAAACATAAACAGATATTTAGGTAAACAGAAATACTGTTCAATGATGGCAGCAGTGGAAACACCTTATACTGGTGGAGCTGGAAGAATCCATCGGTTAAACACTGTATCTTTAGTGGATTTTTTGCATTTCACAGATTCATCCCATGGGTGGGACTGGACCCTCTAGTGACTCTAACAGAATGAGACAGAGCGGTGTTTGTTTCCAAAAGAAATGCTTTAATAAAAGGAAATAAATACAGTGCTTTGGATGGCAGTTAGAATCCATTACAGGCATGGGTTATTGCACAGCTCTAGGGACAGACACAAACACTTTCCCACATATTCATCATTCAAAGTTAGAACAACAGTGGTACAAATTCCACTCATTTCACTCCGTACATCCACATATAATGATAGAAGTCCTCCTCCCCCTGTGGATGATTACATATGGCTACAAGCCCTTTGTTACCTCTGAGCGTTTTATAACAGCACGCCTGTGACAGCACTCGATACTGTTTTATTTTTAGTTATTTCTTTTATTATTATTATTAGTGTAATGGCTTCAAACTGGTGTCGACAAGATCTGTTGAATCTACAAAACACGTAACAGTAGACGTTTCCCTGATGCTTGTGGTGCCTTGAACAAGATAAAGGTACTGTCATCATTCAAAACGCTGTGCATTAAATGCTCGTGTAGTCAAAATTACAATATATCTCCAGTTGTTTTGCGAGTTTTTCAGCAAGCAGAAGGACACAGTTGAAAACCTGTGCTTTTAATTGCTCTTGTGGAAATTGTGCAAATTTGTACATACATTTTTTGGAAACACTCAGCCAAATCGCAAAACACTGGTAGGAACTTATCCACACTTCTACTGCACGTAGACGCTGAGTTTGACCACAAAATGTGATGCAAAGGCAAAAAGTGGGATTCTTATTGTACATCAAACATCTGAGGTCTACAAGGTGAATCGCATGCCTGCCTCTCGATAACGTGTAATATATAAACTGCTTTCTGCATCTGTCACTGCTTTGCAACATGCACTCATCAGAATTCATAAACAAAAATCAACAGCGGGCCCTTTTGTTAAGTTATTTCTGTGCAATTTATAGCATGAAGAGGATGTGCATAATCCACCAGGTCAAATGTAACTGGGTCCGTCATCGATGCATATGACAGGGTTTAAGTCCATAAAACGTATTAATATTATGTCTCATATTTGTACCGACTTCAGCCTTTTCAAAGCCACTGTGTAGCTTTTCTGTCACACGTCAGAATGTCATGTCGTGCAACCAAATTTTCTGCCATATTTCCCAGTGTTTTGCAGCCGAGCAGAAAATTGCAAATAATAGATATTTACTCTGACACCATCATACGAAGCTATACTGTCTATTTTAGAAAATATAATTTTGTGTAATAACAGGAGCAATAAGATTGACAGTGATGTTGAGTGACTTTAGGGAAATGTTTGTAAGCAGGGACACTTTGAGGAGAAAAAACTAAGATTAAAGTCACAAATTTACAAGATGTTCTCTGAGATTGTAATCATATATCTGTAAAAACTCCCAAAATCCCATAAAAATGTGGAAAATTTGCACATTTTTAAAAAAAAAAATTCCGCCAATTTCACAGTTCATCCAAAGTTGTTGCTTAAAATATCAGAGAACATCACAAATTTACAAGATATTCTCTGAGATTATAATCATACATTTGCAAAAACTCCCAAAATCCCATAAAAATTTGCACTTTTTTAAAGTATTTCCTCCAATTTTGCAGTTCATCCAAAGTTGCTGTTTAAAATGTCAGAACATCACAAATTTACAAGATATTCTTTGAGATTATAATCATACATTTGCAAAAACTCCCAAAATCCCATAAAAATTTGGAAAATTTGCACTTTTTAAAAGTATTTCCTCCAATTTCGCAGTTCATCCAAAGTTGCTGTTTAAAATATCAGAACATCACAAATTTACAAGATATTCTCTGAGATTGTAATCATACATCTGTAAAAATTCCCAAAATCCCATAAAAATGTGGAAAATTTGCACATTTGAGTTTTTTTCCGCCAATTTCACAGTTCATCCAAAGTTGCTGTTTAAAATATCAGAGAACATCCCAAATTTACAAGATATTCTCTGAGATTATAATCATACATTTGCAAAAACTCAAAAAGTTCCCATAAAAATGTGGAAAATTTGCACTTTTTTTTTTAGTATTTCCTCCAATTTCACAGTTCATCCAAAATTGTTGCTTAAAATATCAGAGAACATCACAAATTTACAAGGTATTCTCTGAGATTATAATCATACATTTGCAAAAACTCAAAAAATTCCCATAAAAATGTGGAAATTTTTCATTTTTTGAGTTTTCTCTCCTGCAATTTCACAGAACATCCAAGGTTGTTGCTTAAAATATCAGAGAACATAATAAATTTACAAGATATTCTGAGATTGTAATCATACATCTTCCCAGAAAACCGTGGAAAATTTGCATATTTTTTGAGTATTTCCTCCAATTTCATCCAAAGTTGCTGCTTAAAATATCAGAGAACATCACAAATTTACAAGATATTCTCTGAGATTATAATCATACATTTGCAAAAACTCCCAAAATCCCATAAAAATTTGCACTTTTTTAAAGTATTTCCTCCAATTTTGCAGTTCATCCAAAGTTGCTGTTTAAAATGTCAGAACATCACAAATTTACAAGATATTCTTTGAGATTATAATCATACATTTGCAAAAACTCCCAAAATCCCATAAAAATTTGGAAAATTTGCACTTTTTAAAAGTATTTCCTCCAATTTCGCAGTTCATCCAAAGTTGCTGTTTAAAATATCAGAACATCACAAATTTACAAGATATTCTCTGAGATTGTAATCATACATCTGTAAAAATTCCCAAAATCCCATAAAAATGTGGAAAATTTGCACATTTGAGTTTTTTTCCGCCAATTTCACAGTTCATCCAAAGTTGCTGTTTAAAATATCAGAGAACATCCCAAATTTACAAGATATTCTCTGAGATTATAATCATACATTTGCAAAAACTCAAAAAGTTCCCATAAAAATGTGGAAAATTTGCACTTTTTTTTTTAGTATTTCCTCCAATTTCACAGTTCATCCAAAATTGTTGCTTAAAATATCAGAGAACATCACAAATTTACAAGGTATTCTCTGAGATTATAATCATACATTTGCAAAAACTCAAAAAATTCCCATAAAAATGTGGAAATTTTTCATTTTTTGAGTTTTCTCTCCTGCAATTTCACAGAACATCCAAGGTTGTTGCTTAAAATATCAGAGAACATAATAAATTTACAAGATATTCTGAGATTGTAATCATACATCTTCCCAGAAAACCGTGGAAAATTTGCATATTTTTTGAGTATTTCCTCCAATTTCATCCAAAGTTGCTGCTTAAAATATCAGAGAACATCACAAATTTACAAGATATTCTCTGACACTGTAATCATACATCTGTAAAAACTCCCAAAATTCCCATAAAAATGTGGAAAATTTGCATATTTTTTGAGTATTTCCTCCAATTTCACAGAACATCCAAGGTTGTTGCTTAAAATATCAGAGAACATCATAATTTTACAAGATATTCTCTGAGATTATAATCATACATTTGCAAAAACTCAAAAAATTCCCATAAAAATGCAGAAAACTTGCACATTGAGTTTTCTTTCCTGCAGTTTCACAGAACATCCAAGGTTGTTGCTTCAAAATATCAGAGAACATTATTTTTTCCCGTGTAAATCTGCAACTTTAATCTAGAATATTCTTTTTCTCCTTTATGACTTCTATCAAAATACTCCTTTTTACTGATATGTTTGTGTGTCTTATACACAGCTGTAAGTATCACTCATAAATTCAACCTAAGCATCACATTTCTGTAGCTGAAATATTCCTCCTGACTGCTGAATATCAGTAATTTAATAGAAAAATACGTTTATATTTAAAAAAGACAGGCTACTACTGAGCACGAGTCATAAAAACTCAACAGGAATGCAGTTATTTAGCAAATCCACTTGATTTTAAGTGAAATCCTGGTCGCACAACATGACATTAAAACATGAAATCCCTTAATTATTCTCGTTTTTTGTTTCGTAAAGCCTCGTACAATACGAGCGCCTTCCGTCCCTGTTTTCCGTTCTACTTCCAGACTGTACGTCACCTCTGTGGCTGTTATTAGAAGGCTGGTTTCAGTCGGTAGCTGGATGAACACACACATTAAACACCAGTAAATGGATTCCATTCAGCGGTGGACCACAGCCCTTGATTGTACGTGACAGTAAAGCAGGAGGAACTAACGAAGCAGCCAAAGGATAAGAAGACTATGGTGACGCGTAAAGGAAGTTTGACACAGACAACAATCAAGTTTGTCACGCAGAATTAGGAGATTTTAGTCCCATTCCATCATCTGTTGAGAATGTGCTATATTGAACTTTATAAAAACCATCAACAGTCAGGAGTGGTTTTTCTACTCGGTTTAGGACACGAAGCAGTTTGTTTAGACGCGTGTTGGCACTCTCTGTAACGTCATCTTGTTCCAGCCTCCATTTAATATTTATAAAACACAGAACAAAGCAATGACGCTTGTTAAAATCTGCATAAAGCGGAAATGTCGTGAAAATAGACTCGGTGGAGGAATGTTCCTTCGACAAACCTAAGGCAAGATCCTCGACAGCCAGGCGTTTTTAAAACAACAACAACAACAAAAAAAAACAAGCTCTTGTTTCCAGCTCAACAAGGTTAACATTGTTTTTGTGGGATGGAATTACAAGTACTGTCCACCAGGTAATCTATACAGAGGAGTGTTAAGAGCCACAAAGAGGATAAACAAATCAGACGGTTTAAAATACGGCAATATTTCAAGAAAAAGTCAGAATATTATAAGAATAAGTTTGGGATATTTGAGTGAAAAGAAAGTCCAAATATTACAAAGAATAATGATGTCGCTGTAGGAAAATGAGAGAAAGGCAAAAATAAATGACAAAAAAAGTAAATATTACAAAAATAGCTGTAATATTGTAAGAAAAAAAATTGTAAAGCTGTATTTTTAGAAAAAAACTGAAATGAATGATGGGAAAAATATGTGCCTAAAAGAGATGCAGACTTGATGAATACCAACAGACTTCTCATTATATTTGAACTTTTTTGGTTGAAATATTATGACCTTTTCTTCTGTATCGTTGCCATCGGGTGGAAACCTCGTAAGTCCATTTTGTTTTGTTTTTTTGTCATAAAACGATTCTACTGGTCAGTCTTCACGTTAGCCCGACGGGTTTAGAAATATTTAACTCATAAAAAGTGCTGAAAACAGCTTGTGACTACATCTAATAATGGTGATGGTTCCTATGTGTGTTCTTATCAGTTTGAAGTTTGTTTTTAGCGCTGACTTTCATGATGTTTATGTATATTTTTTAATGAGGATTTCCATTTTGTGTGATTTCTGCTGCCGTTTTAGCCAGGACACTGTTGAACTTTTTACCCCCCGATTAAATAAAGGTCATAATAATGATAATAATAATAATCATTTATTTAGAATATACATGGTTTTTCCAGTTTCTTGACAAATAACTGTTGTGGACATAAGAGGTTTCCGTCTGACAGCGATGATATATTTCTTCCAGATATTATGACTCTTCTTAAGACGTTTTTTCACGTCGTCAGCGTGGCATCGATACCCCTTCATACAATCACAGCTGTGTAATGAGTGGAAGGGAGTTTTAAGACTGGCGAGCGCCCTTTGTTCACATATTCAAAGAAAGGCTCATACGTCCGATGATCTAAAGGGGAACATGTGATCATTCGTCAAGAAAAAAGGCGAACAAGTTTATCAATGCACCACAAACGCCTCAAATTAAACAAGTTCCTAATGCCAGGTTACTTCAGGAAATACATCTGAATCAGCTTTAGCGTCGATAAAACTAAGTAGCCCAAAGGAATAGATACAAAATGTTATTTGGCCACAAATTTGAATCCCATTCCTTAAGATGAGATTCAGGTAAGAGCCTGAAAATAGCTAGGAAAAATACATGTTTCTTTTATAAAGAAAAATAGTTTCACTGAATTAAACTGGACATCAATACACAGATGTAAGCAGCGGAAATTCCCTCTGGAACTCATCCTTCATGCAGAAGAATGGGAATGAAATAGAAAGTGATTGGTCTGAACTGGACACTGCTTATGCACTGACATCATTTTTCACTAAAATATAGAAACTGTGTTCACTTTAGGAGTGGAACGTGTCTGAACTGATGGAACCGTCACATGGACGCTGTGGAGGTGTTCTGGAGGGTGTTACTGTGTTAGGAAGAGACATGGAACTGCTGCTACGGAAACAAAAAACGCAATGTTTAGTTGTGAAAAATCGAAAAAACGCGAAGGACGATTTTATTCTAGTCTCGTATAAAAAGTGGATCTTTGCTTACGTTTTAACTGGTGCATAAGTTGTTGTTTTTTTTTTTTTTTCAGTCAAACCCAAGTAATTCAGAGAGAAAAACAATCTAAAGCACGTTTGTTGTCTTTTTTTTATACTTTCAAAAATACTATTAAAGGGATACGCCCCTAAGGTTGTGTGTGGACGAACTCAACACAGGTCATTTTACATGTGGTTTGGCTAATTTTCAAAGGCATTGCATTTGCTTGTGAGCATTAAGTTTTCACGTGGAGTAACTTAAGGTTTTAGATTTTCCAACGGAACATTTTCTGACCGTTTCAGATTTTCCTCCGTCGTGTCAAAGCAAAGGAAAAACACAGAAGAGACGCGGAACCGGACGCCTCGGTGACCGGGTTCAGGTAAGTGTGTCACAAGGCTCCGGTCTGAGGCTGAAGGACTGAATGAACAACGTACACACACCTCAACAGGATGCAGCAGCTGTCGTGGGAGTTAAGGAGGATCACGTTCTCCTCCTCTGTGATTTCAACTCTTATTCCACATTTAGAACGTCTGTGGACTCGCTGCAAGTCCTCAGAAGTTCCTGGTCCGACACTGTCAATCTGGGAAGAGCGACGGTGTACTGGGAAGTACACACACACACACGCACACACAGACACACACACAGAAATTAAAGAAAAAAAAATGCACATGTTGGAATGAAACTTGCTTCATCGGTCCTAATTTCCAAGTTCTAAAAGAACTGAACTGCAAGGAATTATAGGAAAATATTAGTCGTCTAACTGAGAATGTTTACGAGCAGGAGGAAATAAGTGTCCCATCGAAAACACGCCTGTTACACATGACTCCTGTGTGTGTGTTGATGCTTTATTCTGGCTCCTGGTTGTCCTCTGCTGGCTCGGACAGCGGTTTTTTCTCCTTGTATATGAAGGTCAGCAGAAACAGTGCGATGTCGTGCGAGCACCAGTATGCCGTGTGGGAGGTCACCGCAGACCAGTAGCGACTCTCCACCAGACCCTCCCGCAGCTCGAAGTCGATGCGACGCTCCAGCTCCACTGTGACACACAACAACAAACACCGTCAACAGTAACGCGACACAAGCGTATTCTAAAGGCCTCGTATTTTGCTAAACTCACTTTTAATCGTCTTTGGTACATTTATTTGTGTATTTGGGGACAATAAAAGTTCAAAAAGGTGCAGCAAAGGTATCTTTATATATATTTTTTTTCATATCTCAGGTGGTAGAGCGGGTTATCCAATAACCAAAGGGTTGGTGGTTCAAATCCTGCTCTGTCCTAGTCAGTCTGTTGTGTCCTTGGGCAAGACACTTCCCCCTCCTTGTCTCTAGTGCTCTAAAACACCTGGCAGTATGGGGGTTTCTGTTCTGAAAACGCCTGGCAGTGAATGAGTTAAAGTTTCATCATTGAGTCCACACACAGTGACTATCAGGAAATGTATTTGGAAACGTCGCAGTACTCAACTTTATGGCCGTTCGCTAAAATGATATGTACGTTATGTCATACAGAGCTATTTATGTTTTGTCGTGGATTATTGAATGTTATATTAGTGCAGTACATTAGTGAAACACAAAGGTGTGTATGTTCACGGTTGAAACTAGAGGAGTCCAAGAGACTGAAGTTGAAAAATTTGTCTGAATTTTCACTCTGATTCAAATACTTACTGTCAGTTTGTGCAGACGTGTGTTTGCAGCGAAAATCTGCATATTTGCACTGACTTTATATGTAATTGTACAGCATGAATAATTCATTGTGCCATAAGGTGATGACTTCAGATTGAGAAAAGAGCCAAAGAAGCATGTCTTTAATTAACTTAACTTGTTTAAGATTAAATGGATTACAAAATAATACCAATAAGATTAAACGCACTGAATAATATACTGAGTAACTCGCCAGGTCCATAGTCCTATTTAACATCCAAAATATTTTCTCCATTTCTCCCAGTTAAAAGTTTTTTTCTCTACGAAAACTGTAAAAAATGACAAGTTTTGGTGTTTTTCCTCATTTCAAACTGTTATTAAAGTATTAAAACATGCAGTAAATTGTAAATACTTGCTAGATATTGACATTTTTATGGTCAAAATAAGAAAAACGTCCAGGCAGACCACTTTAGACTTGACCTAGACCTGAGAGTTCCGCAGACTGTAGATATTTTTAAACGTGATCTTAAAACTTTCCTTTTCAAAAAGGCTTTTATTTGATAAGAAATTTTACATGTTTTCTTTTACATAATTCTACCTTTGCTGTTGTTTATGTAGCATTTTGAGATTTATTTTAATGTAAAGTGCTTTACAAATAAAATTTATTATTATTAGTATTTAGACTTCGGGGTAAAAGGGTTAAAGGTTTTTATGAACACTGATGCACGTGTCAACTGCATGTAGGACAGATGTTTGGACTAACAGGAAGTGTCGACAGTCGGAGAGGTGGGCCGGGCCATGCTGGACAGCCCGTACGCTGATTGGCTCTCGGTGCGTTTCTGCTCCTCCTCCTCCGTCGTAGACCCTCCGTCCAACCCTAAGGACACTGAAGGCTGGCTGTTGGAGCGAGAGAACCGTGAGAAGAGGATTCCTCCGATGCCCTTCCCTATGCTCGCTGCTCCTGTAGTGAAGGAAGTAAAAGACAAAAGAGTTAGATCTGACATGTTTTTATTTCGTATATTTATTTGATTACTCCCGAGTATCAAGGAAGGTCAGAACAAAGGCAATATGTACGTCTGTTTTCTGTTCCACCACATGATGGCACTATTACCTCAGTACTCAGATCAGAGGAACATCTACTTTTCATACTGAGATGGAAAGAAAATGGATTTTACTCAAAGAATAAGTCCTTGCAGAAGAGGTAAAGTCTTTGTTGTTAGAACTTGTGGCAAAACTAATTAAAGTGAGCTTTCTACAAGGAAACATTTGACCAGAAGGCATGGGGGCCTTTTTAATACTTGTTTCAGGCCTTGTGAATATTTGACATTATCCCAGTTTACCAGTCCACGCTCTGTGCATCAGTGTGATACCAGGCTATTACTGATATACAAAAGCTCAGTGGCAGTGACTGGGGATTATTTTTGTTTGTCTATTTATTTATTTTCTTTAGTATTACTCTTCCTTTTTCTTAATGTGCTAAGATGTTGACATACATCTATTCACACAACTTGTCTGTAACCACTGAACATTCATTCATTTTCTATACCCGCTTTATCCTCACTAGGGTCACGGGGGTCGCATGGAGCCTATCCCAGCTACT
>JAQQZY010000016.1:19989965-20005583 GCA_030068375.1 Ostorhinchus rueppellii | reverse complement strand
TTTCAAGAAAATCCATCCAGTAGTTTTTCTGTAAAGTTGCTAACAAACAGACAGACAAACAAACAAATAAACGCTGGCAAAAACGTAACCTCCTTGGCGGAGGTAATGATGTTCTGTGTGGAACCAACAGGAGGGGACCTTATTACTAAACAGAGTGTTGTTTTGAGGTTTGTGACACCACTGGCCACACACCTTATTCTGTTAAACTGAAAGAACAAAAATCCTCCAACTCATCAAACTCTGTTGAAAGACATAATGCAACACTTGCATTTGAAGAAAATCTAATTTTCACTAAAAGATAATGTAAAGTTATTTTATTTAATCTGGCAACCCTTTATAGATTACTTTAATATTAAGTAGGCAGAACCCCCCCCCCCCTCCTCTTTTTTTTTGTTTTGTTTTTAAAGTGTGTACATGTGAGTGCAGGTGTAGTGTTCTTGTTCTGACATCACATATATTGGATACTGTATATGACTTTTTATATTGTCATTGTTCTAATTTCCATAAAAAGAGTTAAATTTTAAAAAAAAGCCAAAACTTGTACTTTCCTGGGTCTCAGGGTGTCTGAAAATGTTTTTCCACTGCTGTAGTAACCATCAACAAACGTCATAGTGATGCAGTTAATTACACATACTGTATACATTCACAAAAGAATGATGGAAACATTTTTGGGATTAAAAAAAAAAAAAAATCAATAAAAGGCAGCTGAATATGATGCATTCACTTCTATCTTTTGTTAGTCGCCCTCCTCTGAATGACACAGTTAATTCCAGTACTGTCAGGTGTTCTGCTCCATAGGAGGTTTCTGTTCTCCCTCAGCTCACTTGCACTATTTCACTTTTCCCAGAGCGCAGCATAAAAGAAGTGACAACACACTCCTCACTTAACTGGGTTACGTCTATAGTGCACAAGTACAAAAACCCCCAAATATTTATGATTCCCCTTACTTATAGAATTCTGTTTTTTTTTTTTTTTTTTTAATCCCTTTCTGTAGTTGCGTTCACACTAATTAGAAGACAAACACACACACACCTCCATCCAGGGCCAGTTTGGAACGCCACTCCACAGGCAGGAACTCCACATGCTCGTCGTTGTGCTTTGGAAAGTGCTTCTCCTCCATCTTTCTCACCCCTTCCCTCAGCCTGAACAGAATTTAAAACAGAGGACACATTAATGAATGGCTGTGCTCACATACAGGCTGACCTATTTGCCCTTCAGTAGAGCTGATTATTTAGTTTATACTCTATATGTCCAAATATCACAACATGCAAAAAAACAAAATGTTGTAAAAGTTTTATCTAGATAAGAACTGTGGGGACGACAGTGTTTCACAATGTCCTGTTGTGACTCAAAGAGCAGTTTTCTCTACTTATGCCTCGCTCCCCTACAGGCAGACTATGAAGCCTGTGTGTCTCTTTCTCTCCTAGCCTTAAATGACTGACAGGAAGAGAAGAAGGACACCCATTTTACTGCTCACTGATGCAGCAGCTTCAATCATGCAGCAGACACACAATGGCTGCACTGCTGCTATTTCCTATGTGGGGCAGCATTAGTTCACAGGATACACTAAAGATACAAAGAGGGAGAGGGTGGTGCAGCTAAATGGAGGCTGAGAGAGGCTTTTAGGTGGACGCTCCATGATTGGGGTTTTTGACAGGGTTGTCTGCAGGATCTTGAATGGTCTGAGAGCTGAGTGCAGCATTAAAACACTCCCCTCGTTTTCAGACTGGCATTCATTAGGACATTAATTCCTTTTATAGTGCAAGGTCTAGAACAACAACATGCACTGAAATGTTATTATAGGAGGAAAATATCCTCTCATCAAACAAATTAAAAGAAGTTAAGTTTGAGAGAATAGAAAAGTGATTTCTAAGGTTAGGCTGCCTTCCCCAAAACTGAGGGTTTTGATAGAACACCCCTCTACCTCACATGAAATCAAGTTGAATAGGGAAAAACAGGACCAATGGGCCTCAAGCTACCCGGCACGTTTAATCAAAAATCAATGAGAACTTGAATTTGTGAGGTTGTTCTGTCTATGTTAGAGTCCTGTGGTACTTAATGCGGGAGATCAATCTCCCAGTAGAAGTGGGCGGTACTTGTACTGGAGGAAAACTCAACCAATTAAATTAAAGTCCATATCTGACTTCCTATCAGTGCTCGACAGTAACTATACTGATATCTGTAACCTTTTCTATGTTACAAGCCAGCAAAATATGACCCATTATAAGTAAAAGGAAAATCTGTAATATTTCAAAAATTCATCAAAAATTTTAAAAATGACAATTTCTCTAAACTGAACAGACTTTGCAGACATTGTCCCAAAGAAGCTGTGTATCAAAAAAAAAAAAAAGAACTCGATCAGTAGTTTTGTTGGAGAAGATGCTTGAAGAAATTGCAAAGATGATAAGACAACACTTTTTACAGTTAAAAGAGCTAAGAAGGCAGTTAGAGCCATGCATGGGATGTTAACTAGAGCAGGGGTATTCAACTCCGGTCCTCGAGGGCTGGTGTCCTGCATGTTTTAGATGTTTCCCTCCTCCATCACACCTGGTTCAATTAGTGATCAGCTCATCACCAGCTCTGCAGAAGCCTGATAATGATGGAATGGCTTCCAGGTGTGATGGAAGCAGGAAATATCTGAAACATGCAGTACACCGGCCCTCGAGGACTGGAGTCGAATACCCCTGAACTAGAGGTTGATGAGTATGGGTTTTTCTAAGGCTGATGATGATTTTTAATATTTGGCCAGCCAATGGCCGATATCTAAAGCCGATTCTTTTTTAAAAGCACAATGATGCAATTGAAACACTCAGATAATTAAGATTTTTATGCAGCAATATAAATGAAGTAATTAATACACAACAGTACTCTTAACATTTATTGAACTTCACATGCTGCCTGAAAAAATAGAACATTTTTACTACTAAGCAAACATCAGCTTTAAAAAAATGTAAGGCTGATGGCAGATGTTGAAAAAAAAAAAAAAAAATCAAATAAAAGCCGGCCACTAATTTTAACTGTCCATTAAAATGTAGTGTGCTGGCTAACATTAGCTTCAAGTTTGCGGTAACACCATCCCAGCCAACCACACGGACTGTTGTAGTTCCATCTAGAAAGTATTGACATTATCATCCAGATTTTGTCTTCTATATATCACACGTTTCGATATTATGTGGCTACTTCTGATCATTCTGTGAGCAGTGAGGGGGTCAAGATCACATGATGTGTATAATTAGTGGATGGAGGAACTGTGACGTCACCCATTGGTTTCTAAACTTCTGTTGTAGAAGCCAGTAGGTTGCAATTTGACCATCACATGTTGGCTTTTTGGAGTCAGCAGTGAGCATAAAAAGGGAAAAAAAGGACAGATCTACTGGATTTTGAGGAAGACAAATACTAAGGGCTATCTTTCCATCCTGATAAAAATGTAAATTTCAGTAAGCAGTGCGTAGCACAGACATTTTACAGTCTCTATATTGGACCCTATTAACCACAGGTACAGTGGAGTTGTCCATCAGAAAAAATGTTTTATTAAATGAACAAAAGCTCTCAGCTCTCAATGGGTGAGCAAACAGCCACACTGACCTGCCAATCAAACCCTGACATGGAAAATATCAAAGCCATCTATCTGATTTAGTTCATGAAGAAAAAAAAAAACAACTTAAGATGGGCCAGAGGGCTTATTAGAGATTCCAAATAGCATGGATGACAATGGAATAAGATGCAGAAAAGAGTGTTTGCATCATTAACAGTGACTCTAACAGAGGCTCCACTAAACATCAATATTCCATCATTCCATGTGGATTCTTGTTCCTGATCTGGATTAGCTGGCAGAAACGGTAAATGTTATGGCAGTCAACGATGAAGCGGCTAGACGAGGTTGATCTTTCTGTTTGGCTGAGGAACGCATCAAAGTCTGTAATCCACAGGGAACAGCGAGTACAGCTTAAAGTGCTCTGCAGCTCGACTTGGTCTACTTTCTGACTAAACTGGCCGAAGCCTTGGACAGAGGCCTGGTTCTACCTGTGTGACACACAAACACACATGGCTCTGGTCTGCACGGCCTGCAGTACAGCCTGGAAGGGTCATGGAGCTGGGCCAATGAGTGCAGACAGTCAATTGCACTGCATCTTCAGAGAAACACTCAAACACTGCCCAAATATTGATCCGCTCTAGAACTCTAAGCAAAGGGAAATATAGTAATTTGCTTTGTCAGGTTTCTTTAGAAAGTTTTACAAATTGTGCTTAGTCATTGTTGTCTCCTCCCTCGACACCTGTAAACTCCTTATTAAGATGTATAGCCTTACCAGACAAAAAGACCTCAGTAAGCCAGTAAAACAGTCTATTCAGCTAAATTATTGAAAATTTTCTTCCACTGTAAACCACGCATTAGTTGCCGAACCTGTGAGAAATAATCTCCGTAAACTATGCCAGGATCCCAGTAAAACTGGAGTCAATGGGATTTAACTTGTTCTATTTAAATAATGGAAAAGACTGAATTGGCACAGATTATGCTGGTATAACTGGTTTGTTTACATCCATCTGAACATTTAGATGGAATGTGTCAAAGTGGTCTAATCTTGTAAATTGCTTTTTTTTTTTTTAATCTCTGAAATTCACTGATTAGAGAGATGCTGCATTTCATGAATGTGTGGTGTAAAAAAAAAAGGCATCATAAAAAGAATTACTTTTGTATATGTACACTGAAGCAGCTAAGCTGACCGTCCTGCTTCAGATTATGTTAATATTATAGGTAACACTTTACTTGAAAGGGTACATTCATAACACATTCATAACAGCTGTCATGAACTGCACATGAAGCACTCAAGACTGTTTCTTGAGACAGGACTCAACATTCATGCCAACCCTTTCATGAATGTGGAAGACAAAACGACAAAAACTTGTCAAAATGAAAGTCTAACAATCGCAAAGCAGCATTGCCGTCTGTTTCGTTTTAAACCTGTTACCTGATCACGTCACATCTCAGTCAATGGGGAAGTCCAGTGTCCAAGAGAATTTTAACGTTTTAGGTTTTTTTGTTGTTGTTTTTTTTAAAATGTATTTTATAATAGTAACCTTTGAAGGATGTATAATTTTCTTCACTAGAACAGGAATGTCCAACCATTCAGGGGTCCACAGATACTGGTCAGCTCAATGTAGTTCACTTCATTAGTTTTTCCTCGTAGCAAAAGATGAGGAATTAGCGAAGGTTACGTGATAAAACAAATACATTTTTAACAAACAAAAAATAATTTGCTTGACCATGTTCTGTCTTTCTGGCACTGGACTAGCCCACTGAGTCAGATGTGACGTGGGTTGGAATAAAAACTGCAATGCTGCTTTGCGATTATTGGACTTTTATTTTGACAAGTTTTCATCATTTTGTCTTCCACATTCATGAAAGGGTTGGTATGAATGTTGAGTCCTGTCTCATGAAACAGTCATGAATGCTTCATGTGCAGTTCATGACAGCTGTTATGAATGTGTCATGAACGTACCCGTCACGTAAAGTGTTACCATATTGGATCACTCTCATAAGTAACTTGGAGCTCCATGAGCAAACAATGACATCTAAAGCCACATGCGTTTGTTAGTGTCTGTTCTTCATTCTTCAGAAACTGGAACCTATTGTTGTCCTCTGATTCAAGAATCTTTTTTTAGCTCCTCTTTCATGGTAGAACTTTCAAAAGGTTTGACTTAGAAGACGCCCAACAGTACATTGATGTAAAAAAGCCAAATATTAAACCACATCAGGAACAGTAGTGCACTGACAGAGGTGGATAGTGGCTCCTCAGACACTTTCTAACACATTAATAAAACACTTAGTGGAACAAGTAGAGTTTTGGATTTAATATTAAATATAATCAGCCAAATGTAAGCTATGTATCGTCTAACAGGGAACATTTTACTGCACTAAGACACTATCTTTTCAGTGTCTTGTTTCTGGATTCATATTATTGCTGCATTCATGTGTCTGTTGTATTTTCCTGCAATATATATGCTTACAGTTTAGCTCATTTGAACACCTTCATGTATTGGTAACTAGTTTAATCTACAGAATGCATCATATTTTGTTCAACTACCAGCCAGCCATTATGTCTCTTACGCCTTCCTACAAGCGGCACAAATATAAACAGTTTTCAGTTAACGTCCACTGCGAAATAAATTAATTTCCCATCTATTTATCATTCTTAACATGTACCTAACTGTATTCTGTATTCAAACCTCTGGGGCCAAAACAGGCTGTATCAGGATAGCTATCATGTAGTTTGACTTGAATACTGAAATGTTCTGCAGAAGTGTTATCTAGGTTGTTGGTATCTGCTGAATATATTTTGCTGTTTTCTTGTGGATTCTCAGGTTCACAGTGTTCTTCTATCTTTCACGGCCACTACACAATAGACACATAAAGTATGAAGCAGGAAAACAGCAGGGAAACACAAGGTGAGAAAGATGTAGAGAAGAAGGGACGAGGACAGAATTAAAAAGCTGCAGGTGCAGAGAAATCCTTGAAATAACATGGCTGGCTTGTAGAAAATAGAAGAATAACCAAGGGAACATAGCAGGGATGAATTTAGAGTGCACTATGCATGCTGTGTACTGAGTTTGTATTTAAAAAAAACAAAACAAAAAAAGCTTTAAAAACAGCATCGAGTTATAGTGAGTGTGGATAGTTTTACATTCCCTAAATGCTGCACATATTCGGAATCAGCGCAACCTGTCAGACAGGTCTAGATCTGAAACCCCTAATCAGTAAGCAAACAACAAAAGGAAAAAGAGAAAAAAAAACGCACAGGAGAAAAACACTGATCAGATCTCTATGTCTGTGGTGCATTAGACGGTCACGCAAACCTAAAAAGAAAGAAGAAGTGAGCAGCCTTCACAGACGTCCAGCAAAGCACAGAACGACACAGAGAAGCGTGAGAGGCAGAAGATTTGAAAAAGAGAAACGGAACAGAGCGTGAACATACTTCACAGTAATTTAGGACATTTCTCAGCATGTATTCACGTAACCTGGAATTGGTTGGTGGGTAAAGTTCCTATGAAATTCTTGTGAAATGAAGCCAAAACATTTTAACTCTTAGAGAGATACAATAATATGCATATCCATTTGATACCCACAAATGGATTTTTGTCCTCTGTAGGGGGCGAGAGTCTCACAGCTTTACTTTACTGTGGACAAATACCTGTGGAGAGGCCCCACAGTTCTGAAATACAATCAAATAACCTATCGCAGAATGTGAAAAAACAGCCTCTTCCATTTTTAATAATTTACTTAAGCCTATTCCACCATGTTTCAGTTAAATTGGTGCCTTAGTTTTGCATAATCCTGCCAAAAAGCAGGTTCATAAACACACAGGTAAAGACAATAGACACTCACCAAACCACTGTTTTTAGTTCAGATTCGATACCTTTACCTCCAATACCACAACTTGTGATATGATCAGCATTTGGCTTTACTAGATATATAGGTATAAAACAAGCTGTTAAATACACAAATATTCATTCAACTCTCCGTATTGACACCTGATACTTCTACTAAAAGGATTGGTCCCAGCTTAGAAAAACACAACCTCCCCAGTGATATTATTAGTGCATAGACTCACATTCCAGTGTTTTTAATAATGCGACCCTGATCCATTTTCTGTCCGATCCCGTGGACCACAAAGACAATGTGTGTGGTTTGAGGGGGTCTGTCTTCAGGTGAGGCTTCCTCAACGAATCCTCTGTGGAGCCGTGTCCCACTGCTGGAAGCTGGAGGATAACACAGAACAGACATGGATGATTAGGTGTAGACCAGTGCATTTTACAGGGAAAGAACTTTTTTTTTTCTCTATTCCTTGTTTATTCAGAGAAGCAGATCATACAAAACTTCCCTTTCAGGTACAATTCAATGTCCACACTTCAAATGTGAATGTAGAGTGAGTTGCTAATCCATGTTTTTTAGTAGAATATAGAACAAATAGAACAAATAGGTGGGCAGTAAATACTTTTTTTTTTTTTTTAGCTGAGTGTCTTTAACAATATTTATTTAAAGATACTAGTTTAGGAAGGAAACGGTCCTGGAGCTGAACCAGAAGACTGGATCAACTGTTGAACATGACTAATACAGTCTGTCAGTTGCTGCCCTCAGTGTCTTTTTTTAATGCATCCATTCATCTCTATTAAAAGGCTTGTCCATCTGTCTGTCCATCTGTCCCAACTGTTTAAAAACAATCAATTTCTCAGCTATTTTACATGAGATTAAGTTTAAAGTTGGCGGGTAGATGGTTAAAATTAAGATGATGATGCAAGATGAAAGGATTCATCATATGCATGTGCTGTGGAATTACACCACAGAATTCTAGTTCATCTTAAATCTGAGTTAAAAAAAATAGGATTAAGTCTATTAATTTCAATCCTATTAAAACCCTATTAAATCTATTGATTTTAACCCTATTTTTTGTGATAGATTATCACTTATAGAAGCAGTTTATATGCATTTTACAATACACTGATACGTACTGAATAAGCCTGTTTCTACTGTTAGATAGAGGCTATAAATGCTGTCCAAAGAGGCCAGTAGGTGAGACAGACTCCTGTTGTGACCGTAGCAGCACCTGCATTTAGTGTACGTCTTTATTTAGATTCTAGACTCCAGTCAAGTCATGTGCAAGCTGCAAGGTGATGGCAGCCAATGGAATTTGCTGCTGTCTGGATAGCACTAAGGAGATTTCCTCTCACTGAGCATTTATGTGTCAGGAGGGATTGAGATAACCACTGCCAACTCCTCCCCTTATAATCTGCATGTGGGAGATGAAAATGTTCCGTCGAGCTCGGAGATTGCAGATCAGATTACATTCATCCATACAGATCAAACGTCAGACCCGGGGTTACACTGCAGTTGCTATCTTTTCAGTTACACTTGAGCTGTTTGATCAAACCTAGCCATGATTATGCCAGATGGATACTGCATGATTTTCTGGGCTAATCCAGTTAAGAGACTCGACTGTACTCTGCTACAGTATGTGAAAACAACTGTTGAATAACAGCAAATGGATGCATGCCGTGAGGGCAGCAAGAGGTGTATTGTGTATCAAAGGTGTGGCCTGATGGGGAAGCAGAAAATAAACATCTGACCTCAAAGTAACAACAGCCATGGAAACAAAGGCCCTTTGTCAACCACAAAGTAAAAATTTAACAATAAATCCAACTGCATTAGGACCCAAGGTCACAGGCCCAGATTAAGCACTGCCATGAACCAAGAACATGTCTCTGTCAAATGGAACATCCACAGGCCACTAAAAAAATTTATTAACATGTTCTAGACAAAATGTGAGGCCGATATCAGCAGATACACTCCATACAAGGAATATGTAGATATTAAGTATTTGATGTATGCATGATGTGCGGGTTACTTAAAAAAATGCCTTATAGATAAATAAAATATAAAGCTTAACAATACTATACTGCTCCAAGAAAGGATAAAACCCACAAATTTTGGTGCAAAGTTCACCTGAGCTGATCTATCGAGAGTTCATTACAAATGATTTACAGCAGCTCATACAGGTTAACTCATACTTGACAAGTGTGTGCCTTCTTATGTAATGTGGAGGTTATTTGGTCGAGTTACAGTATTGTATCTAAAAATAACACTATGGTATGAAACTCACAAACTGAAGTACACGATCAAAAATGTACAAGAGTCCCATTCATTATGAAATTAGAATAAAGAATCATTTCACATGTTTGTTTCTCAAAAATTCATACCCCAAGTATTGCACCACCTTTGGTTTAGTCTCCATAACCAATTGTATAGTCAGTATAGCATGAATGAAAACATGACTGAACATGGACTTTCAATCATACGCATTTGTTTCTTGCGATTACAAACCTTTGGAGAAACCCAGTTTCTGAGTGACAGTCCGTGCAATTTTGGATGTGGTGGCATCACTGTAGAGGTAGACCTCTTCCACGCTGTGCCAATCCACATGGGTCCGGCTCAGCTTCAAACTGTGGATAGCTGTGAGGGGAGGGGCAGCGAGAGAGGAGTGAGTGAATGAATGGACAGAAGAGTAAGAGGGAAAGGGAAGTTTGTAAAAGAGAGGGCAGGGTCAGGAAAAGGCAAGGGGAAAATGTTCACCGATACAAAGGGTTGGAAATACAAGTTCCAGGGTACAGAGGGAGAGAGATTAAACACATCAGAACTACACCACATTATAGACATCTTGAAGGCAAAACAAATAAGCCAATAGCTGGGAATTGATCGATTTAAACAGCTCAATCAAATGCAGTCTGGAGCATTGATCTGCAGTAGGCAAGAAAAACACATCAACTATCACACGGTATGATTCCCACCACCAGTATTTCAGCTCTTGCTTGTCTGTCCTGCTTCTGTACCAACATCGAGATTAACACAAGATATTTATGACCTTGTGGTGTAACAAAAGATACATTTATTTTTACATTTGTGGCAGGTTTTTGGGTTCTAATGCAGTGACGGGACCAAGTAAGAGCAGAGCTATGGCTAGAGAGGAGATGCCGTTTGTTACAGGAGCTGAGAACGATAAATGAAACTGGTTGACTTGAGAGAGTTCGTGTCATCAATGCGGTGTGTCCTTAGATGTCTTTTGTCATCAAGTTCATCAGGATGAGATTGGTGGAAGACTTTGGCGTTGGTCCAGTGCACAGTCATGGTTCTTTGTACTGCTCTGAACCACTCTGGGGATTAAACCTCTTACAAGGTGAGCCATTTAGAGCAACGTATCTGGTTGAGTTTATAGAATTGCTGGCTTAAAAATAGTAACACCGTTAGAAACAACGCGAAATCAAACAGTAACGTGACATAAATATTAACTGTACTGTAGTGTTTAACCGAACATGCCTTTCATGGTCATAGGAGAGAGAAAATGAGCCTGGACTCAATTCATACAGGTATCTTTCTGATTCACCAAAAAATTTGATAAAAGTCATGGAATATTAGAACCATTGGGCCAGATTTACTAAACAGAGCAAATTTCTGCGAGAATTTAACCCAAAAAAATGCAGATGAATGGCAAGTTCTACATTTGAGTTACTAACAAACGCAACATTAATTTTGAGAGTCTAGTGAAGTCTTAGTGAAGGCAATGCAAATTAGCACAGGTTGAAATGACACATAAAGGCCTGGTGAAGGTGTGCCTATGCACCATTAAGAAGATTTAAATAGATGGCCTTGCTGAAAAAGCTAAACAGAAAAAGGCATATTTTAGAGTTAAATAGCACTGAATTCAGACTTTGACAATCTACAACACTTCTAATAATGTTCAAACATGACCAGTAGCCTCCATTTATTCTATGTGGTTAGTAGGTTATAATTTTTTGTGTGCTTTTTTTTCAGTAATCTGATGGAAATTAGTCAAGAAACATGAAAAAAATCTCAATACTGGCCCATTACAGGGTTAAGAGTCTTAGATTTAATTGTGTTTTAGCCAGATGCTAAAACACACAAAGTAGAAAATGTACCCTTTTCAATGAACTTCAAATAAATGCATTTGAGTTTCTCATAATCTAAACTCTAAGGAACAGTTTCATGAAAAAAGTGGAAGCAGATGGCTAAGCTGAATGTATTTCATGTTACATTGATTTTCGCACGTGAAGGACAGCATTGAGCATTACAACAATGCTGCTTGATTTGAAGGGACTCCCAGCCATGTAGGGAAATTATCTGCCTCTACACACTTCCTATTTGAGATGTCAAGACCAGGTGCAATTCCACTGCAAATGTGGCCTGTGAAATCTGGCTACAGAAGACACTTAAACTGAAAAGAACAAGAGGTTTTTTTATTTAAAAAAAAAAAAAAAAAGAGTTGCAAGAGGATTTTGTGCAGCAAGCATTTCCTGATCTTTTCTAGTTGAAGATAGCAGGTTGCTTTTTGATACGCTCTAGTAAATTTAGAATGATGTGACTTGACAATTGATGGTTTGATCTGCTGGCATTAGGAATTCACCTTTCTATCAAAGACTTTATGTTCACAGCACCTTTATCTGCACCTTTCACAGGCATGTGAAGCACAAAACGGGTTAAAATGCACTATTTAGCATAAAACTGACAACTGCAAAACATAGTAAATTGCGTTGTGCATTTGTTTGTGATCTGAAAGGTGCCTACACATTTCCAAACTGATCTTTCGAGAGTGTGATTTTGGAAGCTGTTGACAGTTCTTTAACGCAATAAGAAGGTTTGTACTGAAAATGGTGTTCGTAAATCTGGCCGTATTAGTCCGGTCTCTCATCACGTAGTTAACCCGGGCCTCTGTAGCCCAGATGGGTCATCTCTTCATTGACCCATGGACAGAGAGAAGCTTAGTGTTGGCTGCACCTCCACTGACCTTTTACCACTCTGAGGACAACCAGTGTGAAAATGGAAAAGACTGATCTAAAAGCAAAGAATAAGCAGAGTCTGGGAGAAATGTTTGTCACAGAATTCACCGTTGGGAGTTGAGGCCACTAATCAAATTTGAAGATATTTTAGGGCGTCTTTTACTTCAGCCAGATAAAACAAATATTCTAACATGGGCTACAAAACCTGGGATAACAGTCGTGTTTGTTCAGATTCTTCTCTCATGCATTTCCATTTATCTTTGCAGATCCTCAAATGAACCCCGCAAAAGAAACATGACTAAACTGTACAACAACACTGAACACATCTACACCACCGTACTGCGGCAAAGAGGGAACAATAAAGCACCTTTCACATCCAGTCTGGCTGCATCTCAAACAGTATAAAGTGGCCCCTTCTCCTCATCTAAGCTCATGCACTTAAAACCACAATGAAGGACACACGGTTATACAGATTATTGATTCATACATGGGTGTAGCCACTTCAGACTGCTGAGTTTGATTTGAAGCCAAATGCACTGTAAAACAGGAGGCATGTAAGACCTTAGCAATATGTCCTACTGAAACATTACAGTACAATGGAGTGATGTTGAAGGGTTATATAATGACACTTCCTGTTTTACAATGAAAACGCCTGAATTGTGAAAGGGGGGGGGGACAAAGAGGAGATTAAAAGTGTGGAAAGAAGTTGGAAAGTAACTGAGAAAGGTTAGAGAGTTTATTGGGTGAGTGCTCTACTGCCATGGAGAATTACTAGAGGAAACAAGATAAGGGAAAAGGATAAACGTCATGAATAGAAGGATAGGACAGGGCTGGATATGCTGTTAAGTGACAGAGAAACATGGAAACTGTGAGGGGGTTAATTTGGGAAACGGAGAAAAATGATAAAAGTGAGAGGGAAGGGATGGGCAGATGAAAAAGAAAGGTCTCTGCATGTTAAACATAAGCACGCTGGTTTGGTTTGGAGCCATGATATTTGTTTTTAATTACATGATTGCGATTAAATTCTGTGCTTGGCTGAGACAGAGAATATTCCCTTGCAAAATCCTAAAGCTCTATTCCACATTTCACAGTCTGCCCCACACTGTCTGAGCTGCACTATCATTATCCGTATCCTCACCATTTGAGTGAGATGGAATTTGCATTGAATATCCTGGAAACTCACTTGCAGCATTGATTTTTTTTCAATGAATGTGACACTCTCTTGCAGCCACATAAAATAGAATATCCTTTATTGTCATTGTATAGTTATTACAATGATATTATGCAGGATCCCCCCCAGTGCTATGCAATATAAAAACACAATAAATATTATAAATAAAACTATAACTACATGTTGCGCAAGAGGGCAACTTTATAAAACCTTCACAAAAAACTCCACAATTTACTTTGTTAAAGACAATTTTATGGATGTTTATTGTAACATAAATATGGCTTTTTTAGTTCAAGTGAGTGCCATTTATTACACAACAATCTCTATGATTTTAATGTAACAGGGATTTAGATTCATTATCTTGAAACCATGTTGTAACTTGTTATAACTAGGTCTTTGTTCAAAAAACAAAACAAAAACTGACTGCTACAAAACTTGTCATATATGACCTATTTTCCCGATCTCAATTATTTGAATTTCTTTTAAACTTTTTATGGGAATTCATCTTCAAATAAACAAGTTAATATTCATTCCAAGTACAAAAATCATTACTCAAACATGATCTAATATTTTGTGAAAACAAGCCTCTCTTACATTTGTAATAGTGATGCAAGCCAAAGAAAAATAACATATTACGCAATATTTCTATTTTACTGAATTTGAAAGTGAGTTGTAGCAGTAGAGTTTCAAGATTTTAAGGTCACATGATCTGGTAGGAATCTTCAGATGAAGAAAATCTATGATGTGAACTTGGAGCTGACATGAAGAGACCCTTATGTATGTTATATATTAGCACAACATAAGCATCAAAGTGTGCTGTGATACTATCCAGCAGCACAATATCGGTCCTGTGAAGTGAGGACCCAGAACCCTCACTGTCTAGCATTTTGATGAGGGTCAATACACCCAGAACTAGGACAGTGATGGACATCTAAGAGGGCGACTGTACACAATATGCTGGAGTCTATGGTAAAGGACCACAATGGCGCCTCTGTTCAGCTCATCACTTGTGCTCGGCTCTCAACAGAGAGCTTTGTTCATAGGCCTGAGAGCAGGAACTGGTGACTGTGGTTCATTAATGACACAGTCATACTGCTAGAAGGGAAAAAGAGTGCAGCAAGAACGCATAAGACAGAAGAGGGAATGGGTTGGATGGAGAGAAATGGGTGGCTCTTTTGAGGACCGGCTCGTTCATTCTAAATCCACTAGTTTGAGGAGCGTTAAGTAAACCGTCTGTCTACTCATTATCCGAGACAAGAGACACTCAGAAAGCAACAGCAGTAGAACCAAACTGAGAGGAAGATGTTCTAGCAACTAGGTCCAGTTATGGCATCAATGGAGATCTGGGACTGCAGCCAAATGAATTACAAACCATTGCTAACTGAGCCTAGGGCTAGGTCTGATTACTAGTTTTCAAAGGTCTGAACCACAAAAGAAAGGAAAATCATGTTCCACCAAGCTTTAATATCTACAAGGAGGGAAGGTAACTAGCAAGCTAGCAAGATAATACAGCAAAAATAAAAAGACTTTTACCTTGGCAGCGTTTGCGCTTGTGACATGTAGTTCTAGCACTCGTCTGATATCCACTCCATTTGAACAGAAAAGGTAGGTAGAAAGGGGGCAAATGGGAGAGAACTGACAACCAACAGAGAGTAAGTAATGGCTGTTACCCTGGTGTCAGTCTTACAGGCTACCCCTGTCATCGCACTGCTAAAGGACAGTCTATCAAGCAGTGCCGCTTTCAGAAATATTATCTGGTGGATGCAAGTCGATATGAACTGAGATGGATTGTGCCTTAATGAAAGATTGAGGAAGGCAGTCTATAAGCCTGAAGTTCAAACTGCAGCACTGCTTGATAAATGCCCAGGGATGATGGAGGTAGCATCATAATTACATAATTCCATGGTCCTTAATATGAAGCCCAGACTAAACATGTTATTAAGTGAACTGCTATTTACTTTCAAGTCTTAAAGATTTGTTGTCAAACTGAAATACCACAGTACTCCTGAAAGATGCAACAGCTATTAGAAGGATTAAAAAGATTTGGTTAAAAAAAAAAAAAAAAAAAAAAAAACACAATGGAACAAGTGACCAAAATAAGCAAA
>JAQQZY010000016.1:19954771-19965293 GCA_030068375.1 Ostorhinchus rueppellii | reverse complement strand
ACTCCACGACACATTAACCAAGCAAGATGCAACCATTGCTTCCAATTACCATTCAATGAGACTGATGTTGTGAAATTGCATTGTATGTCACACCTGTTCTTATGGTATTTAGTGTGCTGTACGTACGCATTTTCGACTTTCCGCGTGTTATTTAATGACATCTGATCATGTGTCAATTTGCACCAAAATGTCCAGTTCACGTAATCGTAACCTTTAACCCTGACCCTCAATGCGTGGTTGTTGACGCAGCATGAACATACATGCAGAAAGCTTATAATGCATAAGGATAACATGCCAATTCAAAGTGGAATATTTACGTGAGTCATGATACTATGTTGCATTTGACACAATATGCCACCGACACTAACATGTCGATCAGCTTTCCACCATTTCACCTCATTAAAAAAGTACAATAGATGAAAATAACTACATGTACGACCATGTTAAGTACTGCAGTGGGATCTGCAGCGGCTCTGGCTATCTTGTGGACATGCACAGTGACATCATTCATACAACTTGTGGCTGTTTTGTCTCTCTAATTATGTATTTGCACAGTTTCATCGCACTATTTCTCACCAGTGCGATGCAAAAATCCAATGTGGTAATACAGAAAATCCACACGCAAATTTCCCCACATGAATTATGTGATTTATCCGTGTCGCTGTGTTCCATTTTTCTCACTTTAAGCAATATTTTTGAATAACTGTGGAACAGTTTGAGGCACTGTTGGGGATACTCGCCACACACATCAAGAGAAATTACACCCACTACCGCTAACCAATCAACCCTGACCAATAACTGACAGTGTGCTTGAGGTGGACTTTTTCCCTTTGCCATTTCTTTTTCCAAATGGTGGATAATTAGTTGGGGTTCATTTGTCTCAACAGCTTTTGACTGACCATAATGATATTGTTGTCTTTGTGGTGCTTGAGTAATGCTATGCTTCAGAGATGCTTGACTTGGAGCCAAAGGCAGTAACGTTAATAGCACACAACAGCCTTTTTGTGTTTCCTGGTGATAGTAGACTGTAGATTCACTGCTGTAACCGGGCTGGTATACAATCATTAACAAAGCATTTCATAGGTCTGACACGTGGTCCATCTGAACATGTTTTCCTTTTGCATTAATGCTCTGCAGCAGTGCGCAAGGTTTTGTAAGAAACCCTGAAATCACCTTGCTTTACTGTTTTTTCCTAACAAAAATCAATACATTGTGTTAAAGGAATAAGGCGCCTAAACATGAAATTAAGTCAGTCTCGGTCACCCCCAGAGTTAGAACAGTGAAAAAAGACCAAAAAAAAGGTTAAAATCTGTCCAGGCATTGTCCTGCTTTGGGAGCAGCGCTTTTAGCTTTAGCTTAGCTTAGCGCAGTTGCTTTATCCAAGGGTGTCAGTTAGCATGTCCTCCAAAAAAAGTGACAGACATATGGCAGCACCAGAATCCCCATAAGTGAAGTTCCGGTCGAATCTGGAACTTTGCACCTATGTAGCAATGCTTTACCTGTGATGAGGTCAAATATAGTTACGAGTAAATATCTGCCCAGGTAATAGCCTTGTTTGATTTTGCATACTGATTTGTGCTCGTTCTGAACACACGACTCCCAAGATATATTTAGAAAAAAATTTAGATGTCTCGGTCACTTTTTTTGGAGGTCACGCTAACTGACACCCTTGGTTTACAGCAACTGTGCTAAGCTAAAGCTAAAAGTGCTGCTCTCAAAGCAGAAAAAAGGGCCTGAATGGATTTTAACTGTTTTTTTTTTTTTTTTTACTGTTATAACTCTGGGGGTGACTGAGGCTGACTTAATTTCATGTTTGGGTGTCTTATTCCTTTAAATGGCTTTTGCACCTCTATAGTTTCATGACCAGTTGCAATTTATCTTTTAGATTGACAAATAACACATATGTAATCGATGGCACAAGGAGGTTCTATATCTCTTCACACGATAAACACACCACTGAACTATGACCACTATGGCTGCTCTGAAAGATTTGTTTTAGTCAACTTCAACAGAATAAAAAGAACACGCTGCACCTTTTTTTTTTTTTTTTTATAAAGTGGACCAGTCTGCCTGCCTGGTTTGTGTCTGCAGACAGAACTCTTTCACATGAGTGAAATAACTTGAGTGAGCCAGAGCACTTCTTGAAGTCTATCTATAGACATCATAACTTATCAGGAACAGGAAATCACTAACTGTACATGTAAGTTTTGATGTGCTCTCTTTAGCACGTCATAATAGACTACTCCACTGCTTAGCATGCCAGCAAGAAGAAAGAGTACTGTATGTGTCCAAACATATCGAGAATTCCATTTTAAGACACACGAGCAATGCATAAAGCAAGAAAGAGACAGCATGAAAATGACAAACCGTGTAAATTATTACTTGTGGTTGACGTTAAACATTTTGCATTTCAAGGCGGACGTTTAGGTATCAGTCACTTTCACCTCTATGTAAAAGTAAACTTTCTGGTAAAACAGACAGCTGTGGAGTGGAAAGTGCCAGGAAGATTAATGAGGTGTGTCTTTCCTCTCTTTCACACTATCCTTCCCTTTATCCCTGTGTTTGTCTGTGCAGGCTGTGGGTCTATGTGTGTGGGGTGCGCGTAGGGTGGCTCTATGGGGTAACATGCTGAAATAAATAAGACCTAGTGCTACCTTGTTTAGACAAACACTTTCCCCCAGCTCATTTTCTTCCATCACTAGCCTCTTTAATCTACACTCTATCATTTTTTCCTCTAGGCCATTCAGCTTGGCTTGGGCTGTGTTTGAAACCGCCTACAATATAGGGAGTACGTACTGATTTGGCCTGAATGTATGATATGCAGAATGCAAAAACAAAATAAAGCAAATACAAATTCTGTGTATAACAAATATGTTGTCATAAAGAATTGGAGAAAAAAATTTGATCCGTCAACATCCTACTACATCACACAACACTGACATATTCCATTTTTATGTGGGAAGCTGAAGTTTCCCAGTTCATAGTACCTTAATTTCTGGACTATATGCTGCTACTTTTTTCACACACTTTGAACCCTGCAGCTTAAACAATGATGATAATTCATTCATTTTCCTCAGCTGTCACATAATTATTTCAATGGTGAACTTGGTGAGCATGCTGCTATGTAGTATAGGCTACTAATTTTAAGGTTTTATGCTAGGAGAAGACGTTTGCTAGCTCCATTTTAATCTCATTCCAGTCCTAGTTGCCTTCACCATTCATAATACCAGCCTCATTTTTGTGTGAAAGAAAAATAACCAAACAAACTAAAAAAGAAAAAAAAAAAACTCTTGTGGCTGCTTTGGAGTTCTACTGCTCCATTTTTGCAACAATGTGTAATACTATCTTAGTGGCAGATATCGAAAAATTTGCATAGGGTGGCAAAAGGGTGGCAGGAGGTCTTTGCAGGGCACCATGGGAATAGCCTTTAGTCTTTATTCGCCAAGTATCTTTAGTAGAATATGAGGAATTTGACTTCAGTTAAACCTGAGCTCTCGCTATACAACATACATGACTAAACACTAAATATCAAAAAAGGTTTAAGTAAAGAGAATAGAGTAGAGGAATGTGCAGTATTTACAAATAATAGTAATAACAATAGAGAATAACAACTAACCAGTTAGGTAGTGCAATGTGTAAGTAAAGGAAAAAAAATATGTGCAATTTTCAACTGAAGAATGTGCAAAGGGGGAACAGGCACAGGTAAGAGTGTATATGGGTTATTGTGTATGGCGGGTTAAGTGTTCAACAGAGTGATGGCCTGTGGAACGAAGCTGTTCCTGTGCCTGGATGTTCTGACACGCAGGGCTCTGTAACGTCGTCCAGAGGGAAGGAGATTAAACCGTTTGTGTCCATGGTATGTGGGGTCTGCAGATATGTTGCCAGCTCACTTCCTGGTCCTGGACCGGTATAAGTCCTGAATGGAGGGCAGACTGGCTCTGATGGTTTTTTCTGCAGACCTGACAGTTCGTTGCAGTCTATGCCTGTCTTGTTTGGAGGCGGAGGGAAACCAAACAGTGAGACGATATGATGGAATCTTCGTATGTATGCAAACAGATTTTAAAAGCTTCACCAAGAATACTTTTGTTACTGTGTTATATCCTGTATCAAAACACTACCCGTACATTCCAGATGCACAACAGGAACGACACCAGAGTTCAAACTAGTCCCTCATTAGCAAACCTGTAATATGCAGTGGAATACAAGCCCTCCTGCGGGTCCTACACACGACATTCTGCTCTTGCTACATCAACAAATGACTGCGAATGCAAAAGAAGACTTCAACACAAACTTTACTAAAGCACTCAAACTTGCATAAATCTTACTTACTGAACTATTGCATAAGGCGTGCTGCACCGTATACGTCTATATAAGGTAGAATGGAGTGTGCAGTATGTATTGTCCAGTCTGCAATTCCAAACACAATCTTGTTTTATTGCCACGTGTGTCATCTTCTTCTTTATTTGTACCTGCACTCACCTCTATGCTGCGCTACTTTAAGAACACTATTTTAAGTCCCTCCTTGCAGTCCAATGGTACTGTCTAATACCTCGTCCATGAGTAAATTTGCTCTTTTAGATCTGTCATTTACAAGGTGAGTACTGTGCCCTCAGGACCTCTGTGGCCTCAAAGGGAGACCTACATGTGTTGGGGTGATCCTCAGTGTTTTCAGATGATGTTTCACACTGTCAGGGTTGACTTATCTGAGTGGGGAAAAGTTCCCAGGGAATAGACATGTCCCACAGACAGCTTTGGAATGTTTTTACAGAATGGCCTGGGGGACCCTCAAAAATAGTTTTGCTCCAGACTCCAAAACTGCTGCTGTGGCAACCGGGGCAAATAATTTTCTGCTCAAAAGTATATTAGACTTGTAGTAATGACCAAATGAACTGTTGCAGTCATAATGCCTTTACATCTTTGTATCTGTGTAGCTGTTAATAAAAGAATTGCATTACAGAAGGCTGTTGCTGCTGACATACTGATCCAATGAAGTCAAATACTTCACAAGTCATAAATTTACCTCAATATTGTACAATCATTACAGTATTTTACATGCTCAGTCCTTTGACCCATGGAAAACTGCTTCCAAAAGCGGCATTTAATGAGGAGAATACAATGAGAAACCTCAAAACTTTGTGCTCAACTCCACTCATTTTGTTGCTGCCCTAGATTTGCCTCGTCAATTTTCACTTTTGTGCTTTTCTTGTGTATATATAGTTGAAGTGACTGGATCATGAAAATGATTCTAAAAATGTTTGCACTCATGGCAAAATGGTGTGCTTTCCATAAAAAAAATCTGCTAAATCCTGCATGTTTGGTTATTTGAGCTTCGTTAAAAACATCCATGCACATGTTGAACGGGCTATAAGATGTGGTTGGGTGCCCCATCCAAGGCAGAAAAAGCAAGCATTGTATTCCAAGTTTGGACCAATTTCTAGTTGTCAGAAATATCCATTCCCCTTCTTTCAATCTCTTTGCGTCCTCCCCCTTCTCCTTCTTTTCTTTTCTAGGAGAGCAGCTGAGAGATGGGACCGCAAGTCCCCTCAGAGGCTTGGTCCTCCATCAGTATCCTTAATGGATGTCAGATGTGTGTGAGAGGAGGCCGTAGCGTGAGTGTGTTTCATGTTAGTTCTCAGCATGATGAGCAGGGAAGCAGCTGGAGATGAACAGAAACCGCCCTGGCCCCCCTTACAATACCTCCATTTTTTATTCCTGCTTCTGTCCTTCCAAGTAATGCTCTCCTGCTTTTCCCAGTGTAATATATTGGTATTAATAAAGGCAAACAAAGGCAAACATTCTGTAATGGGAAAGGAGCGGGAGATATTTTGGTTTCCAGGAGAACCAGACAGCACCCTCTTTACTTCTTCTCACTATAAATCTTGTGGCAGTTTCAATGGTTGGATGGCCATGCTCTGTGTTAACGTTTCCCTGAGTTGATTACAAAGGAGTTCAAGGCGAACTGCTCTGTTATTGCTTACAGCCATGGTACCTAATAGTATGCTACAGTGGAGCACTTCAATCGCACGCGCTGTCATACAATATCAATTTGGACCTCTGAAGGAATTTGTTATTCACCAAAGCAATTGCGGCACTGAGATGGTTCTTTACCGTAAGTGGCATCTAAGTGAACACAACTGAGAGCTTATCCCCTTCTGGCAATGCAGCTCACATCCCAGTTGCTTAATAGGAATCTGAGTTTCCCACAAACGTCTTTGTTGGAACAGCATCCTTTTACCACAAGCATTAAACACTGCAGCTCGCATTTCTCCTGACTTCTCTGTAACATTTTATTTGCATCACTCCAGGGTTTTTCTTAACAGTATTGCTCTTTTGGGAGAGCTGTCGACGAGGACAGCGCTGGTTACTAATGCTAATGACTGACTAATGCAGTGTGATGCTTTGCGGTACGATGATGAGTCCAGTTTATAAGGTGATGGGAAATAACTCAGATGTTTTGTGAAGTGGAACCATCCTAAGCATGAGTCAAGTTTATTTATTGTGGGGTGAATGTGTGGCTGATGTGTGGGCCAATCCACCCAGCAGTGACTAAGAAGAGGTGAAAATTATTTGTTTTTGTGCTGCGAATAGTAGAAGTTTTGCAGTCACTTGCATGTCAAAGCACCATGTGTGAAGGCCACTGTTTTGCACTACTGTAAAATTCTCCCTTTTAGGCGTGAGATCTGTGTATTAAAGGTTCAATCTGAGAAATCTATACATTAAAAGCTAAGGGGCCTCTGTTTGTGTGTGTGCATGTATGTGTGTCTGGGGATTCATACAAAGTCCAGAAAGAGCTGAATGCTGCAGTTTGGCATATTTATCTATTTTTGGTCAAGGAACAGACTAGCGAAAACGGTGAATTGATAGGACCAATATTTTGGGAGATATTAGTAATTTTGGAATAGAAAAGCACTGCCAAAGCCCAAAATGCTTTAGCGGTGACTATTGGACAAATGCGGTAAAGCATGCATGAATACACAATAGCATGAAAACCAGCACATCTACAACCCACGGATCCCCACAGATCAACATACTACTTTAGTATTAATGGTATACATGATGTTTTCATAAATGTACGATCACGTAAAATATGAAATTAGGTTTCCTCCTTACCCATTTCAAAAGTGTTTCAGTGGACTGAATCTTTTCGTTGTTTAGCAGAATTGTTACTGTGGAAATGTGGCCTTCCTGTTGAACTTGTTTCTATAAACAACAGTTTCTCTAAAAAAGTAAGACACACACCTGTAGTGGCTGAGATTGGATAGTAAGACTACGTATGATGTGTTGATGACACAACACATCCCCGCTTGATGACTGCCTTTGTGTATCGTTTGTTCCGGTTTACTTGTCAACAGTGGCTGAAGCCGTATCAGAGTGTCACTGCTGTGTGCCCCAGTGGACACTGCATAAACAAAGGCAACTATATTTAAGTTTTCACAGTTTTCCTTCAGATTTAGTTGGGAAGAAAAAAATGGGTGGTCGCAAGTGATCGAGATAAGGGGCCAGGCTTCAGAATCCAATGAGGAAGTGTTGAAAACAGCTGTTGATTATATTGCTGAATTTGTTAAATTTGAACAAAAGAATGAACTTTATTTTGAACATAAACAGTAAGAACATACAAAGGTGAAGGAAAGGCTGAGGGAAACCACAAACTTAAACAGAACATTCCAGAATACTGAAGGCAATAAGAAAACAAACACACAAAAAAGAACACAATATAGGCCTACAACTACCTCATTGTGGCTCCTCAACGACACAAATAACAATTGCAGAAGTACATTGTGCTTAACTTGTGGCACATTACACAAGGAGTTTATTCACATTCTCTTCTACCCCACCTATCATTGAAAAACACATTTGATTTATTTGTGTTTATTTAACTTTGTCCATTACTAGTAACATGGCCTCTGATTTTACTCCTGTTTTGACCTGAGGAAATACGGTCTGATAAGAGCGTTTAAAGATTTCATGAACTAACATCACTCACAACTGTTTGATTAGATTAAAAGGACAGAATTTTTAACGTGCATCAATAAACCTACAGATAAACATTCATTTATTACCTTGCCTTTAGAGGTAAATTTTCATCATCGTGGTCAAACGAGAACTCCCATGAATCCACGTTGCTTTACAATGTCATTTAATCTTTATTGTTGTTTTGACTGAAAAACCTTAGAGGTGGAGGTCAGGAACCGTGCATTTAAATAGTCTTTCTCTTTCTCTTTTGGTGGCAAACAAGATTGTGCTACAGTCAATAACTGAGGCAATTTGTTTCAGAAAACAATTCATTTCATGAAAGTTCAACTCTCTGTGATCACAACACTTCAGGCGTTCCCACATATTTTCGTATTTTCTTGTCGTTCATGTGAATTAGTGAAGGGATTTGATTACAGCTCAAATACTTCCTGAGCAGGAGATGTTCTGCTGCTGTGGTCAGAATCGGATGCAATTTTGTTATTTAGCTGCCCGACAGAATAAACAGAAATACAGAGAAGCACACAATAAAGACAAAAGGGATGTTTTGAAATTCAGCTGAACATATCAAAAAGGATGTGGAATATAAAAACAACAAACTGTAGCAAGAATGAGAAGGTGGATTTGTCCCGACCGCCGAGGGCAACTGGGGTTGAAGCAGGTTGGATGATCGCTGGGGAACTTGAGCGAGGCAGTTGGTAGGCTTCCCTTTGCTCTGCAGGACGGGGGTGGAGGGCCTCATTATATCTCTCTCCATGTCGGGCCCTTAAGTCCGTCTCCTCAGCGCCTGTTCTGTTTGTTTAGAGAGCCAGAGCCTTTTTAAGCTACGTTTGGCCTAATGAGCCCATTATCTGCCAATGATCCACAAAGAGGCCCTCCTCTCTCCCACTCCCTCCCTCTGTAGTAGCTTGCCCTTGTGTCTGTTCGCTCTCTTTCGCCTCTTTTTATCCTATTTTTCTGCCAGTTTCCCCTCGCTTGTGCACCATCGACTGCCTGCTTTCCCTGTCCATCCCCCATGTTTGGTCTCCTCTGCCTTTTTCCCCGTGCTTTTCTTAAACCCTGTCACATACTGTGCTCATTCCTCTCCCTCGGGACAGCAGTATAACCTCCTTCCTTTTAAAAACACCCACCTCCATCTCCTTTGAGCCTGTGCATTTTATGTCGATGCTGGGAACGACCTGGGTCTGGTTTTAACTACCTCACACCTGCAGACGTTGTTGCCTTTCTTCATCACAGCTGACACTATGAGTTAACAGTAGCAACAGAGGGCAGTTGTCTTCAAGAGAGTGCTTTGGAAGATTTGTGAGAACCCCGTCAGGAGCGTGGTACCTTCAGGATGCTGACTTTCACTTTGGGAATAAAAACTATGTGCCTGGATGTGTTTCATGTGGTCTAGCATGCATTCATCCGTATATTCACAGATATCCATATGTCTTTTTACAGGTGTTGCAGATGCTTTTGGGAATAAATTGTCAGCTGCTCTTGCCCTCCTTCACACAGTAACTAAAACTCATCTTGACTTACAGAAGTAACAAGAGGCGACAAGAATAAACTTTTTTTCTGGGGCATAAGCGGAAAAAGCACAGGCTTCAAAATGTACTCCAAGTATAAACAAAAGAAAAACTCTGCTGTTTTTACACAAAACCAGCTGAATTCCATGTCATGGTAACCTACAGACTATCAACCACTCTAACTTGAAATCAAATAAATAAAAAACAGTACGCTGAAAACACTCCTTTTCATTGTTTATATTGTCTTCAAAGACTTCTACAATGACTTTGTTTTGTTTATTGTGTGTGATGTGCACTCAAGGATACACCAGCAGGTTTTTTGTTTAGGTGATATTGCCTCATCATTTTGGCTGAAACTGGTTTTATTGTCGGAAAGGAGTGTAGTGAAGCGCAACAAAATAACTAATGATTCTACTCAAACACAGGTGAGAAGCATACAAGTGAAAATGTTGTCTTACTGTGCAGGTTTCAGGTATTTCTACTTGAATTTGTATTTTTCGGAAAAGTATTTACATTTTGACATATTGACATAAAATAAGCTTCAGACAGACTTAAATACAATGTCTGGCCAAAAAAAAAAAAAAAAAAGTCACACGTGCAATATTTCACTGCACTACCTTTGGTTTGGATTACAGGAGACATTCACTGGATTTAACTCAGCAAATAGATCCTTCTATTGGTAAATATTGTATTTGTTAATAATGTTTGAGCTGGAACAGGTTATTTGACTCTAACTGCAGTGAGTGTCCTCTCATGTCTAATGTCAAACAGATTGGACAATGCCAGGATCATCAGGTATGTGACTGAATGGTTCAGGGAGAATTAGACATCCTTTCCACGCATGGATTAGCCAACAGAAAGTCCAGACTCTAATTACCTCCACCAAGGAGGTTATGTGATCATTCGATTTGTGCGTTTGTGCGTATGTTTGTTTGTTCGCTGCAATTCTGTGGCATGCCACATGGGGTCAATACAAACATGCATTGGCATGACATCTACCCGAACTCTTATTTTGAAAGGTGTACTTTCTGCAGTCACTC
>JAQQZY010000016.1:19919382-19934358 GCA_030068375.1 Ostorhinchus rueppellii | reverse complement strand
TATAAGGCACATGGCATCTTTCAGTAAGCTTCAAATATCATTTAAGTATCTTGAGCCTGAGCCGAGTGTCCTCTTTTCCTGACATCAAAATATGGTCACCCTAATGTGAAAGGAACCCGTCTCGTTATGCAACCAAGCTGTGATGCTTTGATGACATCTCGCATGTGCGACCCCCATGCCTGGGGCATTTAAAAAAAAAAGTGTGTGCTGTGTACAGTAAACAAACATATCAACACGACCAGAAAGATGTTAAACTGGGGAGACACAGAGACCCTGGAGAGGTCCGCAACACCACTACAGTCAGGGTATTTCCGATGCACAAGTTACATATCATGCTATACGCTGATATGTAACCCCGCCCCTTTGATTCCGGAATGCAGGTCTTCCATGTAAAAGTCCAGCCCATCTCACTCCTTTGACTTGGCTGTGGAAATCAATCAATGGTAGAAAAAAGGTGGAATCACCATCTCACCTTTTTTTTTGCCAACCACGTCAGCTACTACTTCCATGTTGAAGAAAAAATGGTGGCATCTATTTGAGATATATCTGTTCCTTGCAAACATACAATGGTCACATTTTACTCTGATGACCAGGTTGATTAGAAAATACAGCAGTTGGAAGTATATAATCATGGGCAGACTAAAGGCAAATACACTAAAAATTTTAGAGGGTTGTAACTTTACAAGTTTTAACTACCACAGCACCGTTTACTGAAATATAGCCTTCAGTTCTGTGTTTTTATTTCATTTCTGCCTAATGGTCATTTGGGGGAGGGAAGGGATTTATCTTGGATCCGCACACGCTCTTCGGCAGATGTGGGAAGATAGAGTGGAGCTAACATGTTTTGAATTTGTCTCCAGCCAGCTCCACAGCCAAAACACTCAGGTGTAGCCCCGTTCGGAGACCACAGTCATATAAAAGCCCAGAAGTAGCTGACATGTCCCCCCTCCTCTGCTGTCCTGCTGTGCCTAAAAACCTTGAAGTGTCTGGATATCACTGCCAGGGATGAAAATGTCCAACTCTGCTGCTGGCCAGACCCAAAAATCACTTGTTTTAGTATTATATTTTACTTAGGAGGTTGTGTTGGTATATTACCTGTATAACATTTTTAATATTCACCCTTTTTATGAAGGTTTCATGAGTTTTAGTGAGAGGCCTAAATGCAGGCATTAAGCTACATATGATAATACACTCTAAACTACCTGAGGACAAACTGGAAATGTAACACTAAACCTGACAGAGGGCTAGAAGATGTTTGCTTTCAAGTGAAGATTAATTCATGAATTTTGGCCTTAAACCAAACCACAACTTGCGCAAACTGTTGTATAGATAGGATACTGTTCAAAGGATGATTGTCAAAAGTGTATATTTGTGACATCTGTGTTTGTGGTACAACAGTGTTTCCGATCAAAATACACATAGGTGCATGAGCTTGTGTGTGGCAGGGGCCCTGAGTGAGGGCCACAGGGGCTGGAATGTAAAGGCTGCACTGGGGGCCTCTGTGGTGCTAATGGATTAACAGGCCAGCTTGGCATGCTAATGGAGATTGTCTGTGATGTAATGAGCTTCTAATTAGGTCACCTCTGAGCTTGACCCTCTTGTAATGAGGGGGGTAGAAGGGAGAGGAGGGGCAGGGACTGGTGATAGCACCCTGACCTGCAGGTGTGAACCGGCCTGGGCTGTAAACAGGGTTGGACATTCCTGGCATTCTCTGCACAGCATCCCCTCCCGAAACTCCCCTCCTCCTGCCTGCCAATAACCCTTCTCCAGCGCTCTGGGTGGATACACACACAGAGAAACAATTGGAGCCACATTTCATGCTCCAAGGTGCTCCCCGGTTTGGCTCAAAGGAAAAAAAAGTACCCTTGGGTTCAGCTATTCTTTGATTGTCGGACACAATTTTTCTTTATGATATCCCTTTCACATTGGGGTGTCACAGCGCTGTGCTGTGACCTGGATTCAAATGCTAAAGGGATCTGCAGGAGGGGAACTATCTAATTAAAACTGTAAGATTATAATCTTCTAGTCTCATTGTGGTGTATCATTCCTGTCTGGCTGGGATGCTCGTCAGTTCCTAAACTTCTTCCTTGAAGCTGTCACTTTCTGTTTCTCTGCCTTGGCACAAAGTGGCGCACTGATACCACCCCAAAGCCTTTCTCTAGCAGAACAAAACACCTTTTTATTACTGCAGGGGAGAATAATTCAAATTTTGGCACAAGTGAAGAGGTACAGAGACCGATCTATCTTCAATCATTAGAAGTACCATGTGAAAGCATTCCCGACCTACTGCCAGCACTTTTATTGCACTGTTCACGGGCATTGTGCTATGTCTTGCATGATTAGTTTAACTGGGTTTCACAGTGTGGTCTTGTGTATGATGTTTATTTTTCTCTCATTTTCTTTTTGTTGAACAAAGCTAAATTAAAATTGCAATCACAAATTGCCCTACCGAGCATTTGGTTCTACTTATGGTTATGGAAGTATTTGATCTGTGAATATGTTTGCACTAAAATAGGCTTATGCACATAGATGCACATGCATATACACATGTCAGGATTGTCTCTGGGTTTATGGGAGGGTTTATGTGGTGCACATGGGGGAGACAGTTGTTTGGTTGTAGATTTTAGGGCTCTACATCACTGTGGTATGGGCAAAACTTGGCTTAATATTCAGATACCTGAAGCCACTGACCAATCAAATCCAGCTGTCTTTGAATACTTGAAGATATTCTATCCATTCACTTCAATGGTAAATACATCACTATGGAGATGATCTGAACTCATTTTCATTTGTCATGACTTAATTTCCTCAGCGGCAATAAAACATGTTACACAAACTCAGGTTGCTAGCCAAGCAACATTAATTCTAAATGAACCATGATGCAATTACAATATTGTGTATTGTAGAGATTTCAATAAAAACATGAATTTTGGCTAATGCTAATCTGACTAATGTTGGTATAGCTGAAGTGATCTGCAGAAATACTTTGGTGCTACATCGAAGTCTTCTACTTGTAGGAAAAACCCAGCATGTGCTTATATTTAGAGTGACTTAAAAACTAATGGTGTTAAGATGCAGGTTTTGCTGTTCTCTGAAGGACAGATAGAATCAGAATGGGTCGTCAGTCCTGCAGGGTGGTGGGCAGTGTGCACGGAACTGGAGGGGAACTGCTATGATGAATGGCCTATAGGCGCTTATCACTGTTTGTACTGTAGGACTTATCAGATGTTGAGGGTCTTTTCAGTCACTTGTTTGGAGTCCAGGTTTGCCTCAGAGGCAAAAAAGAAAAAAAGTGTGAGTGCTGTTGTTCATACTTTGTGGCAAATGATTAATTGAAAATGAATCAATGATGACTTCAAAGAGGATATGAACATTGCAGAACTTGAGAAAGAAATTAGTGGCTGAATATAAAGTTGTCATCTGGGACTGTTGTTACTCAAGTAGCTTATTTAGCCCATGTAATCATATTAAAGGTCATGTAGGGGCTGGAGCACATTCCACTATACATTGGAGTAAAACAGAAGCAAAAGGCTCCCAGTCCATTTCTGCTTTCTAAGGAAGATTAGCAGATAAGTTGGTGGGTTGTTTTTTTTCATCCTATAATTTTCATTCTTAAATCTGGTCCAACTGTTTTTTTCTCTGCTTGGCTGTGTGTTATTTCAACTTGCAATGGTGCCCATTATGATTTCCTTGACTGGACCTCTGAGGGCAGGGAGGTGCAGAGACAGGAACCCCAAAGTAGTAAGTGGACGCTGTCTTTATCAGTCCCTTGTTCCCTCTCTTCTTTTAGTGGCCTAGACTCATTAAGCCATCTATAAATGGTCCGCTCTTAATGAGGAGGCTTTTATAGGGTTCTCCCTGAGCCTCCAGGGGATAATCAGACTAGAGTAGGAAGTCGTCTGTCTTGATAGCCTGCCCCTTTTCTCAGCGGTGGTCTGGCCAGGCCTCTATCCCCACACCAGTATATTTCTCCCATCTTCCTCCATTCCAGTTTCTCCCTGTCATTTCTTTACCTCTTTTCCACTCTCTCTAAGTCACTGTCTCTCAATCTGCTCATTTCACGATATGATAAATATCAGCTGGAGTCCAAGCTGATTGTGGCTCTTTTAATTGCCTCCTTCCTCCCCTTCGGCCTAGCCGGCTGCGGCCCTTTTACGAGACTCAGGCCCCGGACCCACCGGCTGCTGCTCGCCCTTTCAAGGGTCTTCCTTCCCTCCTGAACCATGTTCCTCTGTCTCCCGGGGCACAGAGTCATCTTGTCTCCATTCTCCATTGTAATACCAATAGAACAGTACTGGTATGTCAAGCTGGGAGAGATCAAGGAGAGACGATAATTATCTCTGCCAAGGAGGCTATGAAATCACTCCTGTTGGTTTGTCAGCAGAATTACGCAACATCTACATTTGATGAAACTTGGTGATTATTTCCATAAAATGGTATGGACTGTGTTAAATATTGGAGACCTTAGGCGAACCTGTTTAGGCATGGTTTTAAAATGCATTTTCAGTAAACTTCCCCCTTAGGGTTTTATGTTTCCAAGGTGTCCAACTGATCACTTGTGTTTAGATTTCTTAAGCTAGCTAAAAAGAACTGGTTTAGTAACTAATGCGCATGTAAACACTGAGTGTTGCCATTCATCAGTGGTCTTCTTTCTTTTTTAGTCTTTTAGCATGAAGTTACCAAAACTACCATGACCTTCTGAACTTAGGAAGTGTTTTCCAGTTAAATCCCCATCTTTGACATGTGGATAAACAGTAAACAAAGATGCACAAAGATGGATGACACAATGCTTTGTGCCGATATAGAAATATGAAGCAAAAATTGTGCAGGTACATGAGTTACCACGTTGCTTGTGTGAAACAATTTGAAGCCATCTGAATCTTGACAGCCATTGGACATTACACTTTTTAGTTATTCATTGTCACCCTTGGACCTCGACGCGGCGTATTGTCATTAGTTTGTCATTCGTCCATATACACAAAAACTTTAGCATGGACTGAAGGCTGAGGGTTTTCAAGTGTCCGTTATGTTTGTATAATTGAATAGCTTATTAGAGAAACTGATCACAAACACAGGTAAGCCTCATGAAATCAACATCAATCAGAAATCATATTTAGGAAAAATTGTTTGATTTTCAGTTTGGCCTTTCACCTAACATTCACTGAGGCTGATCTAGGGTCAGTTAACAGGGGGGTGTTAAGATGTTTTGGTTCCACTTTTTGGGAGCTGTCATTGCGTCCATTATTTATACAGTCAGTTGGTTTAATGCATCCCAGACCACCTCAGCAAGTAGTTTAAGTGATCCTATTACAAAGTGTCTTGGTGGTCTTTTACACTTGTATTTAGCACCAACTATTTGTGATCTGATCACCTGGGATGCATTTTAAAACCTAGTGTTAAACAGTCTGATGAATTAAACATAAGACAGGCTAGCGTATTAACAGTCAGTTAAACTAACAACTGACAAAAGGAGGCAAACAGACCAGAATTTGTAATTTAATAATGTTCAAGAAGATGAAGAATTGACAACAGACTTTGACAAATGTCTGTGCTCTGCAACTGAACATGAAACAAAGTATAAAGAACAATAAACTGGATGAGAGTTTGCTTTATTTACAGTGCTTTGACATTTCCTGGAACTATTTTCAGTGCAATGTAAGTTACTAGAAAGCATTAAAAAGGAAAAAAAAAGGTCTTGTGATAAAGTTTTTACACTGAAAAATGACTGGTCTTAAATGAAGCTAAACATTTCAGATTAAATACTTAATATATATTATCTCAACATTGTTTTAGCATTATTATCATTTATTTATCATAGTGTGAATCGTGAGAAGCTTAAAATGTTATCTTTAAGCAATATTTTAAAACAAGAATTATGAGCAAAAATTCACCCATTAAAAAAGTCATGAAATAAAGTAGAACAAGGTATGTTACTCTTCACCTCAAAGTGATTACTCTGACTCAGTTTAACAACTTTGTGTCAGCGTGGACATTTAGCAGCCCCAGATCTCAACTATAAAGCTTCCGTTACATTTCTCTCAATAAATTGTGCTTGTGCAGCTTTAAACTTGTGGCTCTGGTACTCACAGGACAACAGTGTTTACTTAGTTGCTTAAGTAGATAATGAAGATTCATTTAATGTGTTGCCTTTGGTGATTAAAAGTGTATTCATCAATGTCATGTCAGGCGGTGCTCGAATGAGGGTGAAAGCCTATCCCTGAACAGATGTTTACCACAAAGGTCAGAGAGCATGCTGTGTTTACATCAGCGGCTTTAGGACGGACATGTTTAGAATTGGAAATGCTGCTGTAGGCAACGACTTTAATCAAATTACTTTTTTCCCCTTCCTCCTTCTCTCCCCTTCACTCTTCTGCTGCTCTTAAGAACTTTCTTTTTGTCTTACAAGATTCAAAACAGCCTAGCATCACCATGCATATGTCACTTCCTACCTTAGGGTGAGTGTGGCCTCTCTACTTCCTCCCTTATTCATTCCAGAGGAGGGCTCTGAAACGCCGCTCCAATCTGAGCTCCAATGAGGGCCTTGTTTCAGGCCTTGGGGCTCTCTAAAAGGCATGCAGTTTGTGATTTGGAATAAGATATGTAAATCTGCTCTAGCCTTTAGTATGTTTCTGAGAGAAATGTTTCTCAGCAGCTGCTTTTTGTAACTGTGTCTAAAGTCATGCCTTTTAATTCTTGGCATGAGATACAAAGAGGGGCTGAGAGAAGAGAAGGGAGAGGCATGGCTTATGGGAAATGGAATGATAGCTCAGACCAAAACAAATTGTTTCTGGTTTCACTTGGGCCCGACCCTATTATCAGGCTGAGTGTCAGATCAGACAACTGCTGCAACAGAGACAGTCCAGATGGAAGAGGGGGAAAAAAACAGACTGACGATAGTTTGCACTTGTGTAAGCGCTGTTTTATATTTTAGATTGAAAAAATTGTATTCTGCCTGTGTGGGTGAACATGTGTGTGTTTGTGTGTGGGTAGTGTGAAGGGCCAGTAGGTTGAAGGTCAGGTCTAAAGCCATGGTTCTTGTTGGAGGGGGGGGGGCAAGCAGTTAACTCTGAGTTGCAGACTTGAGGGAAAAGTGAAATTCCCTCTCAGATCCTAATGATGTTTTCTTTTGGAGTGAAAAATCTAAACATGCCCATTGCTCAGTAATGTGACCCAGTGTGGGGTCGCAGTCTGGTCACTGCAGGAAAGGCTTGTGTTTCAATTAGTGACGCCTAAAACAACATGTTTGCAGGATGCCACTAATAACAGTGTGCACACAAAGAGAAAAAATGATATTCTAGAGGACATCAAAATTAGTTAAAAATCATTAATGCACAGAGATGCTGCAGTGAGTGGTCTGGATATGGAGTATGATTCATTTGCAGCTGTTCATGCTCTGTCTCATGAAAAATACCAGTTTAGGAGGTATTTCCTATTTTCATTGCTCCGCTTGTAATGATGCAAATGTTTGTTGACACATATGTACTTGTTCTTGGTAACCAGCGCTAACAAAAGGTTGTCAATGCTTTGCCCAAGTTATCATTGCAGTAAATGTAGTGTGTATGGAGTATACAAAGTGTGTAATAGTGTCTGTTTAGTGTTGGGAGCTGGTCATTTGTTGACATTAGCTAAGTCCATATCTAAACGACATGAACACCACATGTACTGATTTCTCTGTAGAAAACTCCAATTGCTTTTCAATGAAAACATTTCTGCACATTTCCTTAAAAATGTGGCTAGCCAACATCTACATCACAGACAAAAACTTTATGTCAGAACATCAAACGCACAAGTTACAAGTTTAGACCTCCAGTTATATAAACATACACAAACCGTACATTTTTAACCTTTGACCTGTTAAATCCTGGGTCATTTGTTTCTGGTTAGAATCATTTCAATGTTGCACAAAACAATGGATTAGCTGATAGCAGAAGTGGCAGTCATGTAAAACTAAGTTATGATCAGAAAACTGCAAAACAAGAAAAATTTGTTTTCATCGTGTCACAATGTGACCTTTATTTTTGCTCATCTTTGACTCACTCAGTGAGATTTATCTACAGAGGAATGCCACTTGTGCTGTTGGATCTGCTTAGTGTTAGCTTACCGCTGCAAAGTTTCTTGAAGTGTTCTAGAAGTAGCTGATGACATACACTGGTCTTTGACTGTTAGCTTGTTTATGGTATTGGCTCATCGAAGTTCTTGTTTGACTTGTGTTCTATATTCTGGTTTTGTTGACCTTTTAACTGACATTCTTCTGGTTATGAGGTGTATATTGTATATATGTAAGTGTTATTCAGCATTACCATGGCAACACTGATGTAACTGGTTGAAGTTACTATTGCTGCATTTCCACTACATGGCACCAGCTCGGCTTGACTCGGTATTCTGATGCGGCGTGTTATTTCTGTGTTGTCTGCTCCGAGAGTTAGTGAAAACTTGCTCATTGTGTGTTGTCTCGTCTGAATTTTTACGTCGGCCACTAAAGACTGAAAATCTTTGACTGACCATGGTGTAGTTTTGGGCTGTCATCAGGTGGATTAATGTACCGCTATATTTACTGTGAACTTCCACATCTGTTTTTTTGTAAAATGGCGGGTCACAGAGAAAACTGTCTGACCAATCAGTGGTCTGCAGTGTTTCTACAACATGGTTTAGTATCACTTGGAACCTCAGCGAAGATGATACCAAAAAACTAGTATCAGGTACCAGATTTCACGTCCTTTCTCGTAATGGAAACGCAAAAAGGTTGAGTGGAGTCGAGTCGTTACCACATAGTGCAAACGTGGCATATGTTCAGCACTGCAGCCAACACACTTTTATGACACAACATTGACACATTTATAACTTTAACTTTCAAAACTAGTCTTTGTTGCCCACTTTTTTTTTTTTTTGCACAAAAATCGGATATAGGATCAAGCTTGCATCGCCCATCATTGATCAACTTGACAGTAACATAGGCGTAAGGATTAGCAGCGTTATTTCAGTGTTGACTTCTGAAGGATGATCTCAGACATCTCAACATCCATTTGCATTAGCAGAAGAAAGAAATACCCCCTCATCTGATGTTTTTCAATGAGGGCAGATGAATTATACTTTACAGATGGGCCATGAAAAATGCAACAGTGCATGTTTCCAAGTTCAGCGTCTGACACCTCATTCCAGTTTGTCTGGTGCGGGTGAAAAAAGTAGCTGTGTTTACGGGGATGGGTGGGGCACACAAGCAATAAGTCAGCAGCCACCAGCCAATGATGAAAATTTATAGCATTTTCATTGGGTGGTGAGCGGCTGTGTGGGATCTCTGTCCAAAGAACCCCTGTGGTTGTAATTAAGTAATACTTAAGCAAGGATAGGAACCACTTGAGATTTTTTCTTCTCCTCTGTCTCACTCTTTGTCCCTCCCCTCTCCTGTTTTACTCCTGTAATTGCATCATTGCACCGTGATGCCTTCCCTTCCCTTCTCCTCGGATCTCTAGTGACACCTCTACCTCTGACTCATGGTGATACCTACGTGGTGTTATTATGGCTACCGAGCAGAGCGTTTGGGTGAGGCCTGCTCTTTGTTGTTGACAGGATAGCGGTGATTAACGTGCCTTCTTCTGACCCCAGCTGCAGCCTGCTCCCACAGCCCTCCCTTCTCGGTCCCTGCTGCTCCTGATGCCTGAACCTATTTGGCCCCTAGAGACAACCTCCATCGCTCCCTAAGCTTCTAATGTTTGTGCACACATTTGTACCGCTTTGTATTTTTTTTTTGGGGGGGGGGGGGTTGCTGTAATTACATGTGAGAATAGTGGGGGGTTTGTTTAGGTTGCTTAATTATAAGCTAATCGCTTCCTATAACTTTATAGTGTTTCCACTGTTTTATGGAGAATAGCTTCAGCAGTTCCTTTTTTTCTTTCGTATGGAATTTGCCTAAATGGTATGATGTCACCCTTCCCCACCCCCATCTAACTCGCCTTGGGGCACTATAGACAAGGAAAATTAGAGGGGAACTTTCACATAAAAGATGAAGGCTTGGCTGGTTTCAAACTGAGTCAGGTGATGCAAAGGAAAACAGGTATTCGCGGGTTTATTTCTGCTGATCGGTAGCGGCAAATTCACTTCTAATTGCAGCAAAAATATCCCGGAAGTAATTTGATTTTCCAGCAGGAGTTGTAATCAGTTTCTCTTCAGAGTAGCCTTGCTGACCACAAAGTCTGCTAGTTAGTTAACCGCATTAAAGTTGCTGTGTTGGGCGATGTTGGATTAAAGAACAGGCCTTAGGGGAGCTCCCTATACAGGCCCTGAAACCACCCACTGTTTCTTGTGTGGTTCAACTGTATGTGGGTGGAGATGTGCATGCAAGGTGTGTGTTTCTGACTGTGTTTGTGTGTGAATGCAGACGTGTCTTGACATTAAAGGTCTGCACGCTTATGCCAAACCGCCATTGCCCAGAACGAAACTCTTCAAACTCGCCACAACAGGCAACGAGGCGGACTTGCTTTTCCACCAACCCCCGGCTCTCCTCGCTGTTTGCCTGAACACAACCTGAGCTTTATTTCACGGCAGAAAACAAATATTAAGTGCACAGCTTTTCGACTTTACCTCTGCTACTGTGTATCTTGCCTGGCTCTCGTTCGCTTCTGTTCCTTCACGTCCCAGATATAATTATAGCTGTCCGAGGGATGATTATATGTTTACTCTGGAAGCTGGCCGACTGCCTGTCCCCAGTCCCTGAGGAGCTGCCTCTCAAAGGGGTTCCTCTTGAAAGGCACCACAAAAGTGGCTTCAGCACAGCTCCAACACATGAGGGAGAAGATAGAATGAGTCAAGAAGACAGGGAGGAAGATAAAGCAAAAAAGGGAGAAAGAGAAAGTGGTTGTGCCTTTTTGTTACAATATCTATTTATACATGCTACAGCGAAGTCTGGCCAACAATCACCAGACGAAAGCAGCATGAAAGGGAGGTATTTGGCAGTCACGTAATAAATGGCTTTAAAAGACGATTACACATTTTATTTATGCAGATATCAATTTGTCTAACACCCTCTTCTTTAGAGGTGGCTCAGTTCACACATCCTTTGTTCCAGTGGAAGTACATATACTTATATTTAAAAAAAAACCAAAAAACAAAACAAACCTCACCAGTAAAAGCACAAATATAAGTGAAAGTTCAAACTCTGAAATGTATAAAAATGAAAAACTAACTATTTGTAGGACATTTCTATCTGCTGTACCGGTGAAATGTAGCTAAATCACACATTACAGTAAAGGTTCAATGATCATTAATCATTTCTAAGTTACAGACTGTTGCTACTGTAGAAGAGCTGAAGAAAAACACTGAATAACGAGGAAGAAAACAAATTTAGAAACAGACGTAAATACAAACACAGCTTCATATAAGACCATAGATGTTGAACCTTTAATGCCATGCACAGTAGATTATCCAACCATCCTAATGAAAATAATGCATCTGTTTTATAAGATGTATGTGATATGTTCTATATGCAAGAAGGGACTGTTTTCTCTATGTGTTATCATCTTGTTCATTTAGGAGAAAATTCATCCTGATCTTGGGAAGACACATAATGGTGCACAATAAAGATAACTGAACATTTGCAGTAATAATTCTGTTTGGAAATGTGAATTATTTAAAGGTATCTAATGTCAGTGTTTTAATTAAAATAACATGCACACGGCAACGCCCCTCAAGAATTTCGGGAAATCTGAAAAGTCCAAACCCCCTGCTAGGTACTTTTTTTCAGGGAAAGTTTGGGGTCGAGGGAAAGTTTTTTCCTTGGGTAATTTTGGTAGAAGTGTGGCAAGATTTTTTGAAATCCTGGATAAGTGATAAAAGTTTCTGTGGTGGAAAAGGAGCTCTTTTAAGTCCGCTACGTTCCTGCCGCAATTCAGAACAGACTCATGATTGTTCTTCATTCTGTTTTATGGTGGTTTTCATTCAGCGTTTAGGTGGATGAGCATCACCGATCTGGAGGGTAAGTCAGATTATTACCACCTTAAGGCCACTACTGTAAAAACAATGACTATTGAAGGGGAGGGTGAGTTATCCAGTCAGTTTCAGTCACCCACCTCCCCACGAAATACCACGGAATATGACACATTAAACCATTGAAGCGTTGGGAGTAAAAGAAAAACTTGACACACAGATACCTGGAAAGTCATTACAGGAACAAAGTATCTGAGCTTTGCTACTTCCCACCACTGCTCAGCTTTGACGTAATGTGTTTTTATTAGCTTGAGGCTGTGAAAGAATTATGAAAAAACCTCCCCCTCTGTATGTGCGAATAGCTGCCTTTATCTTCGTACTGTTTAACAAGTAGCAGCATTTTTTACCAAATTGGGTGTGTGGCACTGACTTTATTCACTGCAACTTGTTTCATATTTTGATAACTCTCCCTCCTGAACAAAGTTCGAATAGATCTTAAACTGCGATTTAGACTGTGTGAAATCATAGTTTTAGAATCCGCGTCCCAACACCGCATGTCGTTTTGGTGTTGGCATGGCCTAATGAAGTGTTTTTAATGACTTGAGACAGAATTTGCAGACAACTTGTTCATGTTGCCTAGCAATACCTATCAATCTCTCCATGGCTGCTATACATAAATGTCCCTTTAGGCCAAGCAAAGGTCATCATTCCACACCTAATTAACACCGCCTACACTCCACACAAACTGACACCTCATTTACACCTGCATTTTCTTTTAATAAAAATCACAGAGCTGCATATCCAAGGGTACAGTAGAATGTAGGCTTGCAGCAGAACTCAACCAAAACATGTGCTTATGTCATGCTTTGACTTGTTTACAGTCCTGAAGGCAGACGGGGTTGACCTGTAACTGTTAGTTGACTGGTAATCCTTGGGAATTTGCGACAGCTAATCACCTCAGCGCTGCTCTGAACTGCGGGCCAGCTTGACAGGAACGAGAGCAAAAAAAGTTGCACACAAAGAAGCAAAAGCAGGAAATTCAGCGTCTGCTATCGAATCTTTTCCAACAGTGTATAAACAAATGAATAGTTTGTTTGCTGGGCACTGGGAGGACAGGAGGACACGCCAATAAGCTGACTCTGCAACATTATTTTTGTTGAGCTGTGATCATCAACATAATGTTTGCCTGAGGGGTCCACAGAGTATATGTTGGCCCCAGTAAGGTTAAAAGTTGGATGTGCACAGCTTGTATATTTGTGGATGTTTGGTTGTAAACTCTTCTGGGTTTCCAGTTACCTAATTTCCTGAATGAGAACAAATAAATACAAACTTGCATAAAGAGACTTTAGACGACCAAGCATACTCTGGTTTTATCACCATAATGCCTCCACCACTACCTCTTTTTTTAATGTACACACATCAGTTCCAACATGAGGTCTACACACAGATACTCCTCTAAGCTGTGGACATTTCCGAACACCACGCATCCAGGCTCGCCTCAGTGCTGTCCTTGTAATGGGCGGTATCAGCGCTCCCTGAGCCCACGAAGGACGATTAAAGCCAGGATAGCTGGGTTTTATCTCCACTGCTGAAAGTCAGCCATTGACACTATGCACTTTAGAGGAAGTATCACTCACTAGGAGGACCCATCTGTCCTCTCATCTCTTCAGCGACAGTGACAGTCAGTTTCCTTTTCAAGAGTGAGACCAAAACTGTGTTTATAGTGTCATCTCGAAGAAAAATGGTCATTTATTTTATTTGTTTGGCTCAAACTGATGCAGAGTTCTAGTGGAAAAAAGTGAATCATATGCAGCACAGACCTCTTTTTAACCAATTTTAGAAAACGAAAAACAGAGCAAATGTAAACTACAAAAACCAGAGCAAGGTCGAATTCCTCAAAAGAGGAGGTGTGTTTCCAGGTTTCCGGTTTGTATTTGTCTTTTCAATTTGCACATGAAAACAATGGAAACACTGAAAACTCTTTGAAAAAAACAAAAACAAAAACACTCAAACACATTTTAAGCCTTGGAAAAGCAGAAAAAGCAGCGAATTGATTATCCTATATAACCTAACATGGCTCCATATTTCATTAATACTGTCCCAGGACTGAAAATAGATCTGGTTTAATCCTCTATCAGTCTTTTATAGAAGTGACAAAGGGTTGAGTGTGATCTAAACAAATCACATCTTGAGTGGTGCTAAGTGCAGGATGTAATGATAGTGTTAAAGCAAACAAATGCCACTGGGGTCAGAAATTGTTTTGGTGGACGATTTGTGCATGGGAAAGTGAGTCAAGATATTAAAAGGACTAAATCCATGCAAAAATGCAACATCATAATATATATAAATATATCAAAATTTTTAGACCATCAACAACAATGGTTATGTAATCAAGTACTAACTCCTGTGTGTATCATGTGACTAAAACAGACAGAAAAGAAAACATGGAATGTCTAAAAGTAGGAACGCACCATTTCTGATACCAGTATCGGGTATTGGGTCCAATACTGAGCATGAATACTTGTACTCATACTCATAAAAGTACTCTGATACAATTGCACCAATACCACTTACAGTAGGGTGACCATTCGTCCTCTTTTGCCCGGACATGTCCTCTTTTGATAGCCTGTCCAGCCTGTCCGGTTGGTGTTTATTATGTCCTTCAAATGTCCGGGTTTTTGATCTTGCCTAGCTTGAGCGTTTCACAGACCAGTGTATTTATCATTCACGTTGAATGGTTCCTTTGGAAACACGCTCTGAGAGGCGTAGTTTGAGCCGAACCCCGGAACGTGTATTCATTCATGCACTAATCAGTACAGAGGCGCTCCACACTCACTCACTCGCAGGCTGACAGGCAGGTAGGCACACTGTGAGAGAACAGTCGAACAGAAAGAAAACGCCAAAACGCAAATGTCATTTTACTGATGAAATGCGAAAAAAGTACCCCTATTTTCGTCCAGGTCGTGACAAATGGGAGGAGGAATGTACAGTCTGCAAAGCTGGGACTTATGTCTCCGTGGCTATTATTTCTTATTTTGTTAAACATCTGAATACCTG
>JAQQZY010000016.1:19852767-19876882 GCA_030068375.1 Ostorhinchus rueppellii | reverse complement strand
GCATGGTGGCACAGATTTGCATGAGGTCATTCACCGCCATCTAGTGGAGGAAAGTACTAACACTACCTTAAAAAAAAAAATACAAACACTATGTAAAAAAAAAATACAAACACTACCTTAAAAAAAATTATAAGCACTACCTTAAAAAAAAGTACAAACACTGCAAAAAAAAAATACAAACACTATGTAAAAAAAAGTACAAACACTACCTTGGCGGAGGTCTGCGCTCTCTGAGTGCTTTTCTAGTTTTAGATGAAGCACATGACTGTTCACTGTTAGTATGAGCACATCTACACAAAAATATACCTTAAATCAACATATATTTCATCAAAATAAGTAGGAGACTTATGAGTTAAACTGTTAGTCCGTTAATTTCATGAACAAATAAGGGGCAGATAAAATCAGACTAGTCTTCTTTCTGCTCCCTTTCATTCCAGTATGGAGAATGTTTGTATTTCTGTTAATTTTTTTTAAATTTTATTTTACAATGACTGAAACAAAGAATAAAATGAAAATAAAATGAACAAATCAAAGAAAAGGAATGTACTCCTGCAATATCAGATCATTGTTGTTCCTCCCAGTTATTACAGTGTGAAACCAAAAACACTTGAAAGTCTGACCAGAAATAAATTGTGCATGACAAAAAAAAAAAAAACTCATAAAACAGACAAAACACAAATGGTATTAGTAATAGTATCAAAATGAAACAATCCCAGCTGGAGTTTCAGTATCAAGAGTCATGCATAAGGTATGCACCAAAAGGTGAGCAATATTAGGCAGCCTAAGCAGCAAAGCACATCAAACCACACATGTACAATGCACTTACACACCAAGCCAATTATCTGCAGCTTTTGCGTAACTTTTTTTGTTCTCCTGGGGATTTATCCTACAGCCCCAGCAGTCAAGAGCCAAACAGGACAAAAGGCTGATTAAGGAGATAAATACTAACGAACAAAAATAGTCATAGGTTCAAACTGACTGATGTTTAAATATATGTACGTGGAGCAATTCTAACAGGATGTTTGAGGAATATTCATTAATCCATGTCAACACAGTTGTAAAATTAAAGCTTTCTCAGGGTTTTTAATTAACCAAATAAAGCGACAATTCAGAAGGGTATAAACATTTCTGCCTGGAGATTTACTCTCAACCAACAGGAAAGGAGCACCTGTATTTCTTCAGTGTATTAGATAAAATAAATAATAAAGAGTCTTCTTTATCACCTAATCTGTCCAACAGTCTCTAAATAAATGTAAACCATAGATTAAGTCAGAATACGACCTATTTCTTGGACGAGATAAGAAAAAATGCCTCCAGTTAATTAAATCGTGTCTGTATTTATTTGGCTCTGGGGGGGTAGACAGTTTCAGTCTGTTGAAAAATTAAACATGCACGATTATTCCAGTATATGTAGTGTTCATATTGATGCCATTGTTTGTGCAATTGCTGAGTAATTGCGTAAAGATTTTTTTTTTTTCACTTTTACACTTTTTAAACCAGAAGTGGACCAAGCAGGTAAAAAAAAAAAAAACATACAGTGAAAAAACACAGTATGAAAATGTTTATATCTACAAAGTATCCTGCAGAAAAATAAGTGCAGTGTTGACAATATGACGTCTCAATTTAATTTAACACACATGCATTATAATTTACACTTTAAAAATCCAAGAGGACTTTTATAGAGTTGCACTTTCATAAAGTATTTTAATTATATAGCTGCACTTTTATACAGAAGCACTTTGTTTATGAAGTTGCAATTTTATATGGAACTATTTTAATACCGATGTGTTTGCTGTGATTGTATTTATGAGTGGGAACAGTGCAGTTTGAATGTTATTTGTGTGTTTTTTATTCAAGGAGCACGTGCAATTTCATTGTATTTATTATGGTGTGACAATGAAGCTTCTATTCTATTCTATTCTATTCTATTCTATTCTAAGAGTGGATCTACAAATCTACATTCAGCAACAGGCAGAATATTGGTAAAATTACATTTATTTCTCTTAAGACATTTCATGGTCATATTTTTTCAGGTTATTTAGGTTTTTTTTGTTAAAGATAGCATGTAAATGTAAATACTTTCCTGTAATTTTACTTTTTTTACACACTGTAAAAAGTAAAACATTGAATCAACTTGAAAATTCTTCTTCAATTGGTCAAACATTAAAAAAAGTTGAGTGAACCAAATTAAATGACATTTAATTACATTTAATGTCATTTAATTTGGTTCACTCAACTATGGAAGAAGAATTTTAAAGTTGATTCAATGTTTTACTTTTTCTAGTGCACTAAAATATCATTCTTTATAGGTTATTGTGATTGTATGTTACTAGTCTGACCTATTTGAGATAGAATTGCTGTGTATGTGGCCCCTTTAATTTGACACCCTTGATTGTTAATATCTTCAGTGTAATATTTGCATTTCTTTTCTTTTTTTTGTCTGCATTTATCCTCATAGTTAAACACAACAAACAAGGTGTCATTTTTAATAGATTGATGCATATTTTATTCTTGCAGCCAAATATTTGTGACCATCACCAGCCCTCCCTGGAAGCTACATTGTCATTCTTTATTCGATTTCCCTTTTAAGAATTTGCATTTCACAAACTCACACCAAGGACCGGAACTGACTCTTTGACCGGCCCGTTTTGGCCCACGGACCGTACGTTTGACACCCCTAGTTTTGACTATTCATCTATCAGTTTTTGTTCATTGCAGGTACAAGCTTCCCCCCCTACTTTTAATAGGGACCCATGATGTTACCATGCAGCATGACAATGGTGAACCGTCTGGAAGCCAGTATTCACATGCAGATCCCCACTATTGATCATCAGAGCCGTGGGCTGTGCTTCACAGTCAATTACAAAGTTTCACATAATGAAAATACTGCGCGCAATGAGCTCTTTCTTTATTTAAAGTAGCGGAGGAGGGAAGAGGGGGGGGTTATCCAAGGTGTTTGAGACAGATGAGGGAGGTGGGGGTCAGGAAGGGAGGAGGAGGAGAAGGAGGAGGCAGGGAGGGTAAATTGGGCGGACACATAAAAACTGCAAGGGGCCATAGATGCTGGATCATTTGGAAAAGTCTGTCCGTCCTCTGCGCACCGCCCTCACCAACTGCACTGGAGACAAAAAAAAAAAAAAAAAAAGGAAGCCCCGCTGTAAAGACTCCGAGCACCGGCCTTCTCTCAGACTCATCCGTGCCCCCTCGTCTTTCCTAGAGGTGTCGTTAAAGGATTAATGAGGCTCAAACGCACCAAACCTCTCCTTTAAGGCTCGGCTGTGCGTTTTTCGGCTTTACGCCTGGACTTGCCACCGCACCTTCCCTTTCATATTCGTTTCATCCGTGGATACCTGGACCTCTACTGATGGTAAGCGCTCACCCTACACTCAAACCCACTCCCACGGACACTGACAAGTTCTTTTACGCGTTAACACAGACTCCTATTCCAGCGACTTAGTGAGAATTCTAAAACTGGAGTTGGATGAGTGTCTGACTGGTGCTGTTGGTGCGCGTTTGACAGACCTCGATAGGGGAGACTTGGACAGTATTCCCGGTAGAAGTAAGAAGAGAATGCGGGAAACTTATCCATTAGAAATCAGTTTGAGTAACCGTAACGGCAAACGATCTGATCCGGATTGAATTTAAGGCGGATTTTGGAGCGGAAAGCCTGGGGTTTGTGCTGCAGCTCGTAGCAGGTAACATCTTTTTGTGACGGCGAGTTAAACCTTGTGATTAGAAGTCATTTCCCCCCAAAGAAATCCATCTGCGCTTCTCTTTTCTAAACAAAACATTACTAAAATTCAACAATTCCTGCGCATTTTTTGGACTTTATTCCCAACTCCAGCGCTCATTTTGCCTGACTGGACACCTGCGTCTGCGTTGTTTCATTCCGGTGTGCGACATCTCTTTAGGATCCCGTCCCCAGTCTGTAAATATAAATAGAATTTCTTCGATAAGCCAGTCTTTATTATTATTTTCTCCTTTGACATGCATGTCTTCTTGAATGATTGTCGCGAAACTGGGCCAAGGGGGAAACATTGCGCAAAAAAACGCACGCATTAAAAACTCCACAACAACTCCAGCTGCTGTGAAACAGACTTTATAATCATCCTAGAATAAGATTGTAAATACAGTTTATTCTGTTGTCTGCGTGTATGAATTAAAAAGTGAAACTGTGTCAATTAAGACGCTGCAGCAAGAGAAGAAAAAAAAACAAAAAACATTTGCGGCCTGCGGGCGCATGGCGTCCTTGGCACACACTCCATTAGTTTTCTGAGATTTTTCTGTCATCGTGCAGAGAAACGAACTCTATTACAATTATTTATTTGTTCGTTTTTGTTTATATTAGAAGCCCAAAATAAAAATAAGTGCAGGTGGTTCGCACATTATCAACGTGGGTGTTTGATTAAATAAAAACAAAACAAAAAAAACAGTGTAAACTTTCTGCTTACATTTTCCGTGATTTATATTGGTGTCATTGAACGCATCTGGAAATTAGGGGAGAGCTCATGACATACAGTGGGTAAAAACTGAAGAGATGGCCAAAGAAATAATCTCTAAAATAAGTCATTGATTCTGTGTTTTGCCTTTTGTCAAACTAAACTCTTCACCTGGTTCCAGTGATCTCATTGGCTGTGAATGTTCTTCCTGCTCAGTTGCACTGCCACCATTCTCCAGTCAATCAGACCGAACATTACACAGAGTTTTATGGGTATCCTCAGTTTTTTTTTTGTTTTTTTTTAAACTTAATTCAGCTTCAGGTTGGAGCTGCTAAGAGGATCTCAAACTCTTCTACTGTTGTTTCTTATGGGATGGAAGTGTTGGACTTGTTGGCCTCTTGCAGGTTACAACATCAGGATGTGACTGAAGTGTACTAAAATGTTCCATATTTACCACCAGTATAGATGTGTTCTTAAACTGATTTCTAAAATGATACTCTCAGGCCAGAGATTTAGCTGTTGGCTGTAACCTGCCGCCCTCCTCCTCCTCCTCCTCCTCTTCTTCTTCTTCCCTCCCTTCACTTTGCTTCGTCCTGTCTTCCCTCCCACCATCACTGTCAAATTCCTCAGGAAACACATCTGAAGAGCCATGTGCATAGTCTGATCACATTATCTCTGGTCAGAGAGAGAGCGAGAGAGAGAGAGAGAGAGAGAGGGGAGGCCAAGGGGGATCCAGCAAAAGCCAAGGCCAGTTAGTGACTGCTCGGGCCTAATTGCAGCCCTGGGTCTGCATTTGTTGCAAAATATGTCTCTGTCAGTTGAGAGTCTTGTGAAAACATTTTATGAGCTACACATTTTGATTTTTCTCTATTTAGAGCACTCCAGATGCTTGTTAATGTGGTGTAAATCAATGAAAAAATGATGGATTTATGCATTTAAAAAGCAGTGTTTTGCTCCTTATTTTTTTTTATTTTTTTTTTTTTTTAATAAATCAGAACTGGTGAGAACAGTCCAAACATGACTGCAATGACTTTTTCCAAAGATGAAAGTTACTCCCAGTCTGTCTTGCATCTCCTTTCATCATCATCGCACCACTTTGAGTGTGTGTCTGTTTTAGCCTGCAGCTTTGTCAGTGGCTGGTTACAGTTACAAGATGTTCTGTATGGTCAGTGTTTTTGAGTGCTATGAATCCCTGTAATCATGGGAGAGGCCCTCTCTGTACAATGAACGTTTGTTGTCAGAGATGTGCACACACACACTCAGACATTCACACACACTCGCACACACAGACACACACGTTATCCCCCCCACCCCATGGGTAATAGAGCTGATCATGTTCTGAACCCTCCTCTCTTTGCCACAGTTCTCACGAACATGCAAGCGGTGGCACTCATGCGCACGAACAGACACAAACATGTTCTCACGCACACGCCTTGCCACCGTTTAGCTCATGGACACACATACACACGGCACATCGGCCTCTCTCTTCTTCGCACACACTGGATCTAGTGTCATGACCGAGAAAGAGGGGGTCAAACGGAGGTCAGAGTCTAATACTGTTAGGGGAGAAAGATCCTTGATTGCGTGCACGGTGAGCCACGCAGGGGCCGAGATCGCCACGCAGATACCGACCCAGACAGTTATGTTCTTTCGCAGAAAAACTGTATGTTACAGTACACACACTGCGTTCCTGTTAATTTGCATCCTCTGTGTGTAGTAATGCTTGGGCTGTCTCCAGTGGAACGGGCTCCAAATGATGACCCAAGAGTTGTGGAGCTGAAATGTCTGCTCTGGGCTGATGATGTTGTGGTCACTCTGTCAAAAAAAAAAAAATACACGCAATTTTATTAGAGTGATTCAGCTGTATTTAGCAGACTTGAATGGCTGAATTGTTAGACACATGCTGCTGCGCTTGTTAAACGTTACAGTTAAAGGAAAAAAAGCGCTTTCCTCAGATTTTAACTACAGAAGCTATGGTTAAGACCTCCTAACGTAAGCAAGGATGATCAGGCCTCTTGACATGAAAATTAAGCAAAATGGCAGACTTTGGTCTGTTTTGAGAACAGATTCAAGAGGGTTTTTGTTTGTTTGTTTTTTTTTTGGTACAGGGCAAAATTTGGTGTATCTAATAATGGGCTTATTCTGGAATTTGTCTTGCGGGCCAGTGTTGAGCAATTTCAAAAACATCAACTCTTCACTGTTGTAACGGCATCATCCTTCAATGAAAAGTCACTTCATTGTGAACGTGTCATCACTAAAGTCTTTGAGTGAAAATGAACATGATTGGTTTCACTCTCCAAGGGTGCGTTTGTACAATTGCAGTGGTTGGAAATGGCAAAAATGGGGTAAAAGTTGCATATTTGACCCAAAATGGAGCACTTCCTGTGACGCGTATGGGTCAAAGAGACTTTTTTTTTTAATGTGGACTACATGTGCCAACAGAATATGGCACATTAATGTAAATCTTAATGTTTTCAGTGGATAGGATTAGCAAACCTACACTCAAGATTTTTTTTTTTTTTGTGGTGTTTTTGAGTTTAACCCTTCAAAACGTGATTAAATTGTTAGTAGAATATTCCCTACAGGTATTGGAACATGATCACATCTTTTGATCTTGTGGTTACATCAACCTTCCAGACCAGCTCGGCTCCAAAACACACTCCAGCGCTTAATGTCTGACTCTTGTGGCGGACTGGAAGCTGTCCTACTGATGACAGTGGTGTTAAAGAGTGCAAGGCCTGTCATCGGCGTCACTACAACCTGTGTGATCCCTCAAGTGCCGAGGGGGTTACTAAGAGATGAAGCCCCCTTTTGAGATGTTGAAGTTCCTTGTCTGAAATGGATGATCTCAGTTTGCTCAGAGGGATAAAGGTTGAGCGAGTTCACTTGGAGACAAGTTCCTGTTAAGCAAACAACCCACTTGTTTTGGATATAGATTTTAGCACTCATGATCAAAGTGGTGTTATCAGCTCTGTGGTGTGTGTGTATGAACATGAGAGGAGGGTTGCAGCCTTTTTTCCAGCTGCAGTTGACACATAACTAATGGTTTTTACCCTTTGATTCTGTGCTCGTTTCTATATTGATGTTGGGTTTATTTTGTCTGAGGTGAGTGTACTGCATTAGGGATCTGCTGTCTGTGTTGTGCCACATACCTCCTTACATTCCAGTTACAGTAAATAGCTAGCTTAACCCATGAGCCAAAATGATAAGCCTTAAAGAGACACTCTCTCACACGTATACACAAGCTGACACAGATATACACACATTCCCTCCACTACTCTTTAAGTAAATAACAACCTCAAGTGTTTGTTCAGTGTATAATCCTCCTGGGTCTTTTTTTATCTGTATCTTTCAGGAACAGGGTCACTCCAACGTTCTCCTGCAGCCTCCCAACACCACCTAACATTTCCTGGAAGAACGTGTCCATTGCCCGCTCCCAACAAACATGGACTGTTTTCCCATGCTTTATTTTCTGTCGGTAAGTAAATAAACCGTGGCATTTCAATTTGCGGCATGTGACACATGGCGGCATCTTGCGATTTTCCTCCCTTTCCTCTCCCTGCCGAGACGCTGATTTATGCAGCATTCATGCAGATTTAAGCCTGAAGCTTCTCTAGTGGGTTGGGTGAAGCACTTGTACGCGTTTTTAGTGGCTTTGCGGAGGGACTAGATCGAGTTTAAAAATTCGCTCTGACCCCAGGGCCGTGTCCTTTATTTGTGTCATCGTAGTAGAGAGGGGAGGGAGGGATAGGATAGGAATGGCCCTCAGATTCCATTCAGAAAAGTCAGGTACTTGAAGCAGCGGTTTACCTTAAGAGGATGTCGCCAGAGATAAACTACAAGTGGTCAGGTCCTGCTATGTCATAAACAAGCCACACTGGGCTATTACAACCAATTAGAGCATGTCCTCATTCTGTACATTTAGGGAAAACAACTGGTAAAACACATGACAAAAGGTCAAATGCGGATCTTTCTTAATTTAGTTAAACTCCAGGAGGCTTTCATTTAAGTTGCAGGAAACAAATCATCAATTTCAATCTTCCCCGTCACTGCTGATATAATATTTCATTCCTTTATACCATCTGCTGCTCCCTTCAGAGACATCATGATTCCTGGTAATCGAATGCTGATGGTCATTTTAATATGCCAAGTCCTGCTGGGAGAAAGCAACCATGCTAGTCTGATACCTGAAGAAGGGAAAAAGAAAGTTCCGGGCCTACAGGGTCGTTCGGCCGCTCAGAGCCATGAACTGCTGCGCGACTTTGAGGCCACGCTGCTGCACATGTTCGGCCTCAAGAGGCGGCCGAGGCCCAGCCGGTCGGCCACCATACCTCGCTACCTGCTGGACCTCTATCGGCTGCAGTCAGGGGAGGCTGAGGAGGCCGGAGGGCATGACATTGCTTTCGAGTATCCGGAGAGGTCGACGAGCCGAGCCAACACTGTGAGGGGCTTCCACCATGAAGGTAAGCAAAGAAAAGTAAAGGACAAAAATGGACAGAATGAAGCAAAAATGAGTATTTAGGCATGTAAGTGAATTTGCATTTTGGTTTGATATGTGATCGAAGCTCTGTGGTTAACTAAATCTTAAATGTAACTTTTTTTTTTTTTTTTTCTTTACACAGTGCCCTAGTTTTGTCTTAAGTTTGCACAATATAAGTAGATTCAGGTTCTGTATTTCTAAAAAGATACGACTTGTCAAACTTAAACCAGTTATTTTAGCAGTTGCCACCAAACAGGCACATATTAATTTGAAATTATCGGATGACGACCTGGGACTTCATCAGAAACACTAAATGTCTGGAAGTTGTTAATGAGATGCAGAGTTTATTAGGGCCATGAAACTCATCCACTGTCTCGTCTGCCTTTACAGTCTTTTTGTCATGATCTTGCAAGCTATTCAGTCTTTCCTGCTTCTACAATTATTTGTACTAATGTAAGCATTTGAAATCAAATTTATATTTTGGAAGCTTAGGTAAAGTAATTGGACTTGTGCTCCAAAACCGTACATGTGGTTTTAGTTTTAGATCAGCTTGCTGAAAGAAATGTTTAAGTATCATAAACTTTCATCGCTCATTTTCTGCAATAAACCAAAAGCCAATGGAAAAATACAATTGGATTTTTGTTGATTAAACTGGGACATTGTTAACCTCTGGGTCTGGCCTACAAAAATGTCATGCTTGCAGCACTCTGTTGGCATCACCAAGTAGAAGGGAAACGCAGAGATGGAAACGATTCACAGAAATATTATGCAGTAATCAGTAACCGTTTTCAAATGGCACGTCAATAATTGTAGTAGTAGCGCATTTCATTTTGCATGGGTGAGGACTGCTAAAAACATTTCCTACATCCCTTGAAACATGATTGTAAGGCCGCTCCACCCATCTCACCATAACCAAGGAATCTAAGGATGTGGTCACCAAACACTGTCGAAAGAGGGGCAAAAAAAATTCTGCTAGACAAGCTCTCAAGAGCCTCATTTGACAAAACCCTGCGTGTTTGGTTAGCAGCTGAAGGAAAAGCATACCTTCATATTACTGACTTACACTTCTCACCCCACCCAACAGAACACAGCTTAAAAAAGCCATAGTCTCCTTGGCCTGGAATTGCGCTCCTTTCTTATGTGTCCCGGTTTTATATGGAGGGTTCTTTTAGAAGGACCTTCCTCAACGTGCAATTATCTTTAATTCTACTCTGCAGCCTTCTAAATAAAGCCCCTACTGCCAACAATGTGGGTGCTCGGAGCAGACGATGCAGCAGCTCTCTGGAGAGATGGAAAAACAGTCTCAGAGGCTGGTGCGATAGAAGGACTGGGGGAGCAACGAAGGGGTTTTGAGCTGAATCCGAACGGTAGAAACTCCAGTTAGCCTTTAGTTTGACTGATCGACTAAACATATTGGAGGAATGTTTTTTTTCTGAATTGGCACGGAGAGAAGGTCAGCTCATTGTAGCGGAGTTAGCAAGCGAGGAAGCGATCAAGTATTGTGGTGAACTGAGAAAAACCGGGGAGCTTTAGGGCTAGAGAACATGTCCGCCCTCAGGGGGAGGAGTGAGGAAGGAGGGATGAGTCAGCCTTAATGGGGCTTGTCAAACACACTGCTAGTGGTAGCATACGCCAATACACACTCGAACAGGGCAGAGTACCAAAGCTAGTCAGGAAGAAAGACCCACTGCTGGAGGAGGAACTTCTGCCTGTGATGCAATGTGTGTGTCTGTGTTTCTACTGCAGTCTACAGGCATTTATCCTCCTTCTCCTTCGCTAAACTATGCTAATAACATGTTCCGAAGCCTTTTAAGTAGGAGTGCTCGCTTTCATGTACGCACCATTGTGCCATAGTGTGATTCAGTTGACTGATTTATTCAAAACACAGCGAGGTACTACAGACCGTAACAGATGGAGAGTTAAGTGAGGAGAAATGTTGCAAGGTAAATCATGTAGCCATCCATCTTGTTTAAAAAAAACAAAAAACAGCAGTTCCTGTTTTCAAAGGCAGGTGAAGTCCCCTTGGTTTTCATTTATTCTAACTCCCTTTTGTGCATTAAAGTGCAAAGCAGACTGTGCAAACTTTGTAAGCCAGCATTAGCACGCACATTAAAATCTTGAACAAACCTCTGAGAATTTGAAAACCCAGAATTCCCTCATAAGACCCCCTTTCCCATGGGCTTCAGATAAATGAGATTCTACTGTACTGTCTGACTCCTTAATGATTATTCATGATGAAAATGATAAATGTCTTAAGTGAACAAACTGCAGAGCTAATCAAAAACACAGCAGGTTTTAATAATGAGAACCACCTGGGTAAGATTAGGGCCTGGGTGTGAAATAACAGGGGTGGATTGAGCAGGAAAATAGTAGACACAACATTCCTTTCCCCAACAATGGTGATCTTGCCAGAAATCTGCAGACTGAGCGTGGAACAGGGAGCCTCCACTGTGTTTATACTGTAGCTGTGGTACGTTAATCACCACCCTCCTTGTAATGCATGTTTCAGCAAAGGGCTGCGAAAAAAGTCAATGAGAGAAGTGCGGGATAATCCTTATAGATAGATAAGGAAGTGTGGATGATGTAGATTTATATTTCTCAATACCCCAAAGGCTTTGAAAGGTGTCTATGTACTGTACAGTCTTTTGTGTCAATTAAGCCGAGTTACACAGTGTGTTTATGTGGTTTGCACAGTTTAAAGGAGATAAAAATACCAGCCTTTCCTAAAAGTTCAGTAGTGGTGTATTTTTGAAGGATTGGTGACATCCACTATGTACCCAGGCAGCATTTACGCTCGGGCTGTACTTTAGCCACGGGTTACATGCAGAAGGTGGATCATATCCCCTCTCATTTTACAGTTCTTAGTTTATAACCCTGAAACTAACCCCCTCAAACTCCATATCAGTGTCAGAGACTTTAACCTTGGCTCAGGGTTACATTTGTGCCAAATTTTGAATTGATGTACTTTAGTCTATGTTTTAGCCACATGTAAACACACAAAATGAGCAATCTTGCCTTTAAAATTAAGTTTAACACATGTACTTCAATTCTTATAACCGAAAAGTTTGGCTGGTAGAAAGTTATTGTTGTATTGTCGGCAAACATCTTCAATTTTTCATCTTTTTTGGTTTTTAATTTTCAGAGCACATGGAGAGGGTACATGAGCTGGACGATGGAGAAACCACGCCCCTTCGCTTCCTGTTCAACCTCAGCAGCATTCCAGAGGACGAGCTGCTGTCTTCTGCTGAACTGAGGCTGTACCGTCAGCAGATCGAAGAGGCCATCACCGACGACCCAGGCCTTCACCGGATAAATGTGTACGAGGTCCTGAAACCCCCGCGGCCTGGGCAGCAGCTCATCACACAGCTCCTGGATACTCGGCTCGTGCGCCACAACACGTCCCGCTGGGAGAGCTTTGATGTCAGCCCGGCCGTGCTGCGTTGGACTCGCGAACGCCTCCCCAACTACGGGCTGGCAGTGGAGGTTCTGCAGCTCGATCATGCGCCGCGTCATCAGGGCAAACACGTCCGCATCAGTCGTTCACTTCACCAAGACCCCAGCGAAGACTGGGAGCAGCTACGGCCCCTCCTGGTTACCTTTGGCCACGATGGGAAGGGTCACCCTCTGACCCGCCGGACCAAGCGCAGCCCCAAGCAACGGGGCCGCAAACGCAACCGCAATTGCCGGCGCCACGCACTGTATGTGGACTTCAGCGACGTAGGCTGGAATGACTGGATAGTGGCCCCCCCTGGTTACCAGGCCTATTACTGCCACGGGGAATGTCCTTTCCCTCTGGCCGATCATCTGAACTCCACCAACCACGCCATTGTTCAGACACTGGTGAACTCTGTGAACAACAACATTCCCAAGGCTTGCTGCGTGCCAACAGAGCTCAGTGCGATCTCTATGCTCTACCTAGATGAACACGACAAGGTGGTCCTAAAAAACTACCAAGAAATGGTAGTGGAGGGCTGCGGCTGCCGCTAACACAAACAAAACTAACCTGGACTTGGACTGGTGACTTGGGGAGGTGCAAAAAACAAACAAAAAAAACAAGAAGCAACATGGACGCTAAAACACATCAGAAGGTCTTTACTCCCAAAAATGTTCACTTGGACCCTTATTTATAACTTTTATGTTGAGGTGTATGTTTGTCTCACTTTTGTTTGTTTCTTTGATAATATGATCATATATTTTGACAAAATATATATATTTATATCTACATATTAAAAATAAATTGAGTCCTTATTTTAAACATAAAAAGCTGTACAACTTTTCATAATGTACATTAGATTGTATAAGTTTTTTTTTTATTATTGAGAAAATAGTAAAAACAATCTAAAAAGTAAACTTTATTTACTGGTAATATTTATTGCTTTCATATTCTACACATTTTGGAGAAAAAGTGTGATTGCTTCCAATAATACATTCAAGCCAACCACAAGATGCACCCATTGTGTACTTGTGTAAATTACAGCACTGTGTGAATTTATCACAGCACTAACTGTTTAATTAGTGGAAATCATCAGAATTCTACACTGACTTAAATGGTTTTAAAAAGCCCCTTAAATAACGTCAGTAACTTTCTGTAAAAGGAAAAAAAAACTGTAATAATAAATAATAGCTATTTCAAGGGTTGTTAAAATGTTGTGGGTAAATTACACTTTTTCACAAGAGTTTGAATTTTGCTATGAGGGCTGGGTGGTGAGAAATGATATTTCAACTGTTGCGATGATGAATATTTTAGTCTGATTTTGGGCTTGGGTGACTTCTACTCAGGACATACCATGAACAGAGGAAAAGTATTCTAAAGAAATCTATCAGCAATGGGAAAATATAGGTGTAAGTAGAAGATGAAAACACTGTCACTTTTGTTTTTTTAAACTTTCATTTAAAACCAAAAGACAGACATGTACTGACCTAATGAGAACAGTTGAAATATCAAATTATGTTGCAATGATTATTATTTAATCTCCCAGCCCTACTCATCCTAATGGGTATAAATGTGTTCACACCAGTTTTTAGTTAAGAGGGGGAAATGTGTCCCCAAAAGAAATTTAAAAATCTAATCAAAAGGTTTATTTTCTGGTTTTAGACCAGTTTTGAGTGTTTCATAGAAACTCAACTAGTGGGCATGGTTTCCCTGTGGTGCTGCATTTACTCAGTTTTTAGCTTATTTTCTCCGACAGTCGCTGCTCCAGAAGTGGTATGCCATTTCAAAGATAGGAGGCCTTTGGGCCTTATTGTTCTCAAATTACACTTTTATGTCAATTAGGCTCGCAATGTGGTGGTTGGACACTCGCTAATTCATTTGCAGACTGGGGTGGGTTGTCGAGCCTGACTGTGGGAGAGTGATTCTATTGTTCTTGACGTCCCCACGTCGGGGGCATGGCTGTAGCCGATGCGTCCTGCCTCCTGATGCAAGGCGGCTGAGTCCTCAGAAGAATCAAAGGTTAGACGCTCTGTCTCCTGCCTTTGTCTCCGGCGGCTCATGCCGGCAGAGCAAAGACGCCTGTCTCCAACCTGTGCCCCATCACACAATAGACTTCTACATCACTTATTTACAAGCTGACGGCTGCCCCAAATTATATGATAATGTTTAGAGAGAGTGACTCCTTTGAACTGCTGGGGGACGTTGGCTGTGCATTGTTTCACAGAGTGCCCCGCACACCCTCGTGTCTACAGGATGGACTTAAATTGAATCTATTTAATCTAAAGAATTACCCCAGTAATGTTAAAAAAATAATGTAGAATGCTCAGATTTACATATAATCCTGTATCATTAAAAAACTAATATATTTTTCAATTATTTATGCTAAGATATAACTTTATTGATCCCATTGTGGGGAAATTGCAGTGTTTACAGAAGCAAAAATACAGAGAACAAAGTGCAGCAGACTGGCAGAACATTTAAAATGGGAACATAAAAGAGTATGTGCTATTTAGAGAAAACAAATGGACTAAAAGAAAAACATTTGGTCTTTTCACCATGAGAAGTCGGGCCTCATTTTTTAAGAGCACACTGCAAATACAAAAGAAAAGTTCAAGACTGAGGAAAAAGAACCAGTTTCTGGGAGGCTTATCTTTTTCTAAAGGGAGAAATAATCTTGTCAAGCACGTTGTTCATTAGACAAGTAATCTAATTTTAAGAAAATGCATCTGAATTTGTTTTATTAAGACAATTCCAGTTAATATTAAGCTGGATGGTACCAGGAAAAAGCTAAAATGCTGGTTGTATAAATACTCCAAAAGAACATTTTCCTTATTTTAAGAGTCAACCCAGTTGCACAACTCCTCAATTTAGAAATATTAAGTCTGTTTTAAAATATGCTGGCTTTTATGGTTAGTCTTCAATTCTAGTTTTAATAAATCCAGCTAAATAAGATTTTCTTAGCCCAGCAAATTAGATTTGACTTTTTGCAAGATATTTTGGTTACATTTCCAAATAAGTGGCTTGTTTCTAGTAGTACTGTTGTTGCGGTGCACGTGCAGGGCCTCAGGCCGTCCAATGGCTGCTGGGCTTCTCTTTGATACCTGCGTATCAGCAAAGCCTTGGGGAAAAAAAAAAGAGAGAAGTAAAGGGGGAGAAGATGGAGAAGAATTTCGTTTTGAAGTGGCTGAAGGCAGAGAAGACGGGACTGAAGGTGGGAGGTACATGCATTTGTCCTCTGAAAGGGTGGCTTTTTTCCTGCAGTTTGAAAGAGAAATTACAACTTTTCAACTGATCTCCCCCCTAAAGTTGAGATAACATCAGACAGTTGTGGTAATTGTCTGTTTGTTCATTATCCCACTGCCCTGCACAACGAGAGGAAGCATGTTTATGAAAAGGCCTGGAGAGGGACGTATGTGTAAGCACAGCACAACCAGATACACGTATTAAACTCAACTGCATCTACAGTGAGTTTCGCAGAAGTGACACACTTTATTTACACATATAGAAGTGACATGAATTTAACAGTATGAAAGTATCCCTTTGAATTTATACTGTTTCTATACTGGAGCTCAGTTTTTAATAAATTATATTTTCTGGTTTCTTTAATCATCTGTGGCAATAGAATATGTTTGACTTGCAGAACAAAGACAAAACACAGATTTTTACCTTTTTCTGACATCTCATAGCGTAAACACAACCGATTTAAAAAAAAAAAAAAAAAGCTAATAAAATCTAAGAAAGGGGGAAATAATGGAGTTAATGTCACTACAGTATATAAACCACTGTCAAAGTCAGCAACACCTGGTTACATTTGCAAGTTGACAATGTTTTAGTTTTTTATTTAAATGTGCAGTAGAGAGAGATACTTTAACAAAAACATTAAGAGAAAAGAAACGATTATCAAAATGATGAGTTAAGAAAAGTACAGATACTTGGAAGTTCTATTTAAGTACTGGAGCAGCACACTTGTTTAAAAAAAAACCCAAACATACTAAAAAAAACCCCTCAAACATACTAATAATTTCACAATTAAAACACATGCAGTGCAACATTTCCACGACAGTTCCACTACGTAGATAATAAATAGGTTATCAAACACTACAAACATTTTTAATTAACTAAAGATTCAATATGTAAGATTTGCATGTGTTTATGTGAAGTTTGTGTTACAATCTGTGGTGTGACAGATGTTTGTTGCTTTTTGATGGAAGCTACATACATTATTTTCACTGTAGAGAAGCACAAGAGGCTTTGGACTCAGAAATGAGTATGGGCTTTTCACAGAAAAACAAAAGCACTGGCATTTGTATCCAGGTTATCATGTAGCCGACAGACAGTTGCTAGCTTAGAAATGGAGGAAGCTAGCTTCACATAAGCCCATGTGACTCATACATATTGAATGAACATTTAAGGGAGCAAATAATTAAAATACATATTTAAAACTACTTTTTTTCGGGCTCTCAACAACAGTGTTTCATTTTTAATGTAATTGTTACATGAGCAAAGAATGCTAACAATTATGTTCAAGAAATTTAAATACATCTTCAGTTGATATCCAAATACATGTGTTTAGGTGTGATTTGACATTTATTTAGGGCTAAATATATATGAAGTACAATGTGGCAACACCTGGTTACGTTTACATTAAGGATAAAGACAACAGTGAAGTTAGCCTGAAAATGGAGTTTGCTAATACCTGAAGTCAAAACAAACTTCACTTAAGTACTTGTAAACAACACGTAGTCAAAATTTACATCAGGAAGGAAGAATGAAACCTTGTCTTCAGTGTTTGTAACTTTTGGCTAGCAACACTAATGCTTCTTTGGTATTTATGTAAGGCTTCATGTATATTAAGTGCAATGTGGCAACAGTTGTTAGCTCAGCAGAATTTGCTAACAGCAGGTTCTAAGTGTAAAACCGACAAATACACATGCAGAGTTTCCATATTAATGGTACATTTGCCCTGTAATGACTTCATAAAGTAAAATGAAATAAATAAAATAAAATCCCCCAGTCCCCCAACAGTTGTTAGCCTATATGGAAAATAACTCATACTTTGTGTGTTTTCATAATGAAAGTATTAGCATCATATAATTCAACTGGCAGTTATTCAAACTGTGACAGTTTTGATCAGAGCTGATGTTGATCAAAATATAAGACCCAAAAAAGTTACACTTTTTAAAAATCTATACTATATTTATGGCAGTTTATTTTTTTTGAACAATTTTTTTTTTGCAATCAAACTAACATTTAAAGAGATTTATACAAAAAAAATATTGATTTATGACTGCAGTTTTTTTTGGAAAGGGACATTTTTGACCTGAATGACTCAAGAGGATAATAAATTATGCTGATGCCTAAGGGTTAAACCTTTAAAATATCAACATTTTGCTGCTATATAATGACAGGTGGTGATAATACAGTTGGGATTAGTTCTAAATACAGTAACCGAGTATTTGTATCTTACTTTATGTCTGACGGAAACAACCTCTAATAGCGTCATGCCACAATTATCAGCCATGTGACGGTAACGAAATGTAGAAAAACAGATAAATGTGTGTGTGTCAGTATGTGTGAGCGAGGGCAGGTTAGGGGTGGAGGGGTCAATTACAAGAATGAGTCATTAAAAAACACAGTGAGGGCTTTTGTCATTCCTATGTGACGTGCCACTCAGTCTCCTGTAAGAGCTCGTTCTCACGCACTCACAGGTGAGTTTTTATGCAGCAGCTCTATTGACACTGCTCGACTAATTGACTGGTGAACTCTTCAAAAAGCTTTTTATTTGGACGTTGTGCCGTAAAAGCTGAGTGTTTATAGAGAGTAAACCTCCCCGCAGGAACAAAGGAAGATGATCCTGGCTTGTGGTGTCTTGTGTGAGCGAGTGCACTCTATCCCCGTCGCTGAAATCAGGCCTTTTAGTAGATGTTTCAGAGCTACGTGTGGTGTGTATGAGGCAGGTTTTCAGGTAAATCACATGACTGGAATTCTGATAAATGCCTGTAGTGGGTTAGACAGAAAAACATGTACATATGGAAGTTACTGTGGATAATAATCTTATTTAATTAATAATTTTACTAATAATCTTATTTTTGATTATGTTTTACTACAGAGTATAACAGGATAAGTTCATACTTTACTCAAAAACTTCAAATTTGGACATCTTTATGCGAATATTTTACTGTATCCAAGCAGTTTTAGGTCCTTATCAGATTAGTTTTTCATCCCCTTTATGTTCAGAGAAAATAATTCATCTCCGAACGTGCCTTGTAAGAACTGAGGGGTTAAAATACTTCTTCATGAATTAAAAAATTGGATACTTTGACTTCTAATCCTTGAAGTACATTTTACTGTTAACAGTTTACAGTGGGGCGGTCAAACATATGGCCTGCGGGCCAAAACCAGCCGTCCAAAGGATTCAATCCAGCCTATAGGATGAGTAAAACCAAAAAAAACTAAACAGAAGATATTGTCACTGAGTTTTAAATGCTATATTAATGCTATAATTTTCAGTTTCAGATGCCTTTTACTAAATGTTTTGTGTCTCTTTAGATCCACTGTGATCTGTAAGTTGTAATAAACATGTCTAAGTGATACGCCGAGGCAAAATATGGTTAAAGTTCAGTTGTTTTTTAAAGAAATTTTAGGTAGTTCATGGATATTCAAGTTATTCACTTTGTTGTTGTTGTTTTTTTTTTTTAGCTTAAAGAGTTTGTAAATGTAAACATCTTCAGACTGTAATTTTCCTTTTTGCACTAAAACAAACAGAGTTATTATGCCAGTATTTTACTGGTCAAATTGGGTCTATCTGGCCCTGGTACTAAAATAAATTCACAGCAATATTTAATTAGGTTTATGAATGTACTTTGACTTATACCGGAGTATTTTCACACCACACAGTCAGTACTTTAACAGAAGTAAAAGAGCTGAATACTTCTTCCACTACTGCAAAACCTTTACATGTCTTAGGCTTTTGATGGAAATGTAATGAAACAGATGGTCAGTTTGACACTTTATGTTTTTTTTTTCCTTTTTAATACTCTCCAATATGTGAAGTTCTTGTAATAACAATTTTCTCTGTTAGAATAACTGTCTCCTCCAAAACAAATCATTTTCTGTCAAAACATATGAAAACAGCTTTCTCATACTGTAGTGTTGGAGAGCGTCCACCTTTCTTTAACCTCTTCTTCTTACTGTGCCTTAGAAACGTTGCACAAACCTCTTTTTTTTTTATGTGTGTGTGTAGCTGTTGGATGACAAAGACCCAAATACGTGACAAAAATGTGATTTTACCAAATGAGCCAGGTTTATTTCACTTAGTCTGACTTGCGTTTTCCTTCCAGTCCAGCTACTTCCCCAGCTTAAACTCCCAGAGAAACCAATAATATGAGCTCTTTTTGTATTGGCTTTTGACCAGACTTACGCTTTATGAATCACACAATAACATAAATCACAACTGTAAATGTACATTAAGCCCACAATGGACAAAACATTTGAGTATGGGGACATGGGAGTCAGGGAAACTATGCTTAATGTCTGGATTTTTAATTTTATTCGAGGTAAAAACTCTCTTCCGAGCCCCTTGCGGAGTACTTCAATTCTTCAGGCTTGAGATGTACCATAACACTTTCCACCCGTTTAGTGAGTAACTGTGGTTTGACAGAATAAACTGAGCTTGAACAATGTTGAATTAGCTTTTTTGGAACCTGTAGGGTCCCTCCTGGCCTTATCTGGTTCTTTTGTTGGGTGTGTTTTTTCCTGTGATTTGAGACCTCACAGATGCCACACACCTGAGTTCAGGCTCTTATGAATCAGACCTACATCATTCCTTCTGTTTGTCTCGGTGGGCTGACATTACTCATTTGTTTTGTCGTTTTATTTTGCGTTTCACCTACATACACTCACCATGTCCACAGATGTTGCATACATACTAATGTAATGACAGACACATTTTTAATCTGTCCCTTTCATTTAATCAAATAAAACATTTACCATAACATACACACTCTACCTGATCCATCACACACCTTTGAGCCTGGTTGTGGCAGCGTGAGGCCCGATTACACCCCAGTCGGACTGCTGCGTTTCCACTACATGCAGAGCCGGCCCAAGCCTCCATTGGGCCCTTAAGCAAAATTGGATTTTGGGGCCCTCTAATTTGTTTTTGTTGTTGTTGTTGTTTGTTTGTTTTATTTACATTTTTTCCTCTTCCTTTCTCTTTCTTTTTTCAGCTCCAGAAGGGTACGTCCTTTTTGGTGTCATTGTTTTCATTGGAAGTACTCGCGAGTTGGATGCATAGTGCACGCTACACAGCGGAGGTACACGTTATGGTGCAGCAGAGGTTTCACATTTAAACAAGTGCAGTAAGAATCAGTAGGCCTCCACCAACTGCACCTCAGGAAAGTCTGTTTTTGTACAATAGTCTAATTTTGATAATATATAAATTGTCACTCATGCATGCAAAAAAAAAAAAAAAACATTTTTTTCCTTTAATTGCTGTAGGGGCCCCCTAGTTGCAGTGGGGCCCTAAGCACATGCTCAGTTTGCTTATGCCTTGGACCGGCTCTGACTACATGGAACTGGTTCGACTCGACTCAGCTCAACTCGGGTACCAGGTACTATTCCTGGAGACCATTTCCATTACATGATACCACTGACATAGAGTACATGGTTATCATAGCGATGCGGCGTGTACCTTCCATGACGTCATCTACATAGCTGTCGGTAAAAACAAAGAGGAGAAGAAGAAGAATTTTTTCATTGCCACAAGGACAGAAATGCCTGAACCTCCTCACCTGATCACAGTGTGGTTTTGCGGACTGCTATCATATTGTTTTACTGGCTGGTTAACCTGCCGGTATATTTACTAGAACCCTCCAAATCTAGTTTGGTTTTTTTTAAATGGCGAATTGCACATTAATAACACAATGACGCAGAGAAAACTCGGCCAATCAGTGGTCGGCAGTGTTCACACGTCATGTTTCAGTATCAGTTTCCCCCATTCCAGAACCTTGGCAGAGGTGATACCAAAAAACTAGCACCGGGTTCCAGGTTCCAGGTTCCAGGTCCTTTTTCGTAATGAAAACGCAAACTTAAAATTTCGTTGCTCTGAAATATTGTGCAATGACAGTAAAGGCTATTCTGAATCTCAAAAAGGTAGAGTCAGGTCGAGACGAGCCCGGTACCATGAAGCGGAAACACGGCATTATTGTCAGTGTTGAGCAAATTACTTCCAAACTGAAATACATTACAGATTACTTGTTACTGTTATTTAAAAGTATTTCCTTACCTTACAGTATTACTGTTTCAGAACTGTAATGTGTTACATGAATTCTATATTACTTTTGAGTTACAAACAAACAGACTCTAGTCTCGTATCCCCCCAATACAAGAGAGAGGAGAGCCTTGGCACACATCCATTTGTACCCCGAGGTACATGTGGACGGATAAGTCAGTAAGTAACGCTCTAGTCTATGTACAGTGTTTGAATCCCAGCAGGAACACATGCATTTTTTTCAACATTTTACATGTTCAAACGGGGGCCACGGTAGATAAATCTGCAACTGATAAAGAATTCTAACTAGTCATAGAATCGTTAGCTTACCTTGTCATTGCTAATGCTAACTAGCGTCTATAAAGCAGGGTTAGGGTTAGTACTTACATCCATACGGTCTGTATGGTCTTCTGCTTCTTCACCCATTGGCTGAACACCAACAGGAAATAGAACTTTACTGCTACATTTTTGATTCTTTAAAGTCACATGGTCTTACTTTTTTTTTTTTCCATTTGCATAGTTAAATTATAGGTGAAAAGTGTGTTGTAACACAAGTGCTATTGAATATATACCAACTAAAATATTACAGAAAATTGATCAGTAATGCCTTACACTACTGTATTTCAGCAAAAAAGTAATCTGATACTGTAATGTATTACTTATATAATGTGTTACTCCCAACACTGCTTATTCTTAAAATCCTGTACACAAAAACCAAACAGGGTATTGTATTCACCTGTCTACATTTATGCATGAGTAACCACTAAAACACTGGAGCTCTGGTGGGTTTCTTGTACCATCTTTAACAATTAACTGTTAACGCTTTATTAGGTCTTTGAAATAATATATTTAACTAGCGTGTTGACACGTGAAGGTCCATGAGTTCTCAATGTATTAGTTTTATTGCGGTTGTGTATTCGTACATACTGTACCCCATTTGTCCAGCAGTCACAACCAAAGGATTCTGGCCATTGCAATGTCATTGTGAGGCTATTGTATTCCAACTTAACTAATAGCTCCCAAAATACTGGTGCGGTCAACTTGCTGTTTTCGCTACCGTCTTCCTTGACCAAAAACGGTCAAGGAAGACGGTTAAAGTAAAAAAAAGTTCTATTCTATTCTATTCTATTCTATTCTATTCTATTCTATTCTATTCTATTCTATTCTATTCTAGCTTTTATAATATAGATAAATATCGGTTTAATACTGCCACCTACTGACAAGTATAAAGTTATGTTTCACTTTTGCTGTAGCTGAGGAGCATAGACACCTTGCAGTATTTGTCTAGTTCTCACATAAATCTATCATTTTATATGTGTTTATCGGGAAACTCTGCTATACAATTTTTATTATTTATTTATTATCTTTCATTTAACCAAATAAAAGCCTCATTGAGATTTGAAATCCCTTTTTTAAGTGGGACGTGGCATGGCGGCAGCATACAGAGTTACATAATAAGAACAACAGTTCCATTCATACATCAGTACATGAAAAACCAAGCAGTTCTGGAAACACTAGTTCAAAGTAAAGTAAGAATCAGTCCAGAATTAAAACAGTCACATTGCCCAAGACTAGCCCTTTCCCGGTCCTTTAACAAAGTCTTAATTCCCCAACAGTCACCAGTTCTGTTAGTCTCAAATTCATTTGGAGACTATTCCATGAAGAGGGGGCGGTCTTACTCAGTTCTGTTCAATGCAAACTTCCAGGTATCAGTTTGTTTTCATGTGGTTCTGTAACAAACAGCTGTTATCTCATGCTAGGATACGCTGTTAGAGGTTGTATTTTATTGAGGTTATTTAACATGTTGCTATGTGATGCTCTCATACAAATGCGCACACAGGTTTATTTTGAGACAATTACATTATTACTTAAATCAGGGGTGTCAAACATATGGTCCATAGGCCAAAACCAACCTGCCAGAGGGTCCAATCTGGTCCATGGGATGAATATGTGAAATACAACAATTATACCAAGGATATTAATAATCATGGGTGTCAAAGTGATCAAAGGCAATTTGATCCCAAGTGAAATACTATAATAACCTATGACTTATGACTACTCGAAACTTTGTTTTAGTGTAAAAAAGTAAAATCACATGAAAATGTTGACATTGTTTTGTGTTTTTGTAGATCCCTGTGATCTGTAAGTTGTAATTGCACATGTGTAACTGATAAACGGAAGAATGATACTGTTTAAAAACATTTTTCTCAAGAAATTACAGGTTGTTCATGTTAGTCACATTTTTGAAGGATACTTTGTAGATCGAATGTATTTTTACTTGTTGTTTATTGGTCCGACTCCCTTGAGATTAGGGATGTCCCAATCCAGATTTTTGCACTTCCGATCCCATACCGATATTGTTTTGCACTTCTGATCCGATACCGATACTAGCCGATACCAATACCGGCCTATCCAAGCATGTATTAAAGTTTAAAGTTATTTAGCTTCCTTACTTAGTTGTCAGACTCATGTTGAAAAGGGTTTTAGTCCTC
>JAQQZY010000016.1:19812780-19823855 GCA_030068375.1 Ostorhinchus rueppellii | reverse complement strand
GTGACTTGTCCAGGGTGTACCCCGCCTTCGCCCTTAAGTAGCTGGGATAGGCTCCATGCGACCCTAGTGAGGATAAAAAGGGTACAGAAGATGGATGGATGGACTTAACTTTCCTTTAGTGTCATTTTAAATCAAATTCTAGCTATTGACATTATTTGCATAATCATGGTTGCTATAGTTACATCATAACTCCTCCAGTGAAGCTTCTCAATCTACAATTATTGCTCCTTGAGTTGCATTTTAGGGATTAAAGCATCTTCAAAGATATCACACTGAGATCAATATCCAGGTGCTAAACAGGAGGACTCAAGAGCAATGAGCTAAAGAGGCACAAATACAGACATGAATGGTCCTTCTTGTGGTCTCTGCTACATTAATTACATTACTTGACTATATTCTTCCACTGGCCTTCAGTGTGGTGACCTTTCACACCAATACTGAACACAGTGTAGTGAGCAGGAATCCCTAAACTGAGTGTAATCCTCAGTGTTTGCTGGAACATTTGGTTTACGTTTACATGGAAATTCAAAAGGCGAAACAATATTTATGAAATCATGGTTTACGGCTAAAACCACAACTTATAAAACAGGATTCACTTCATAACAATAACACAATCTATAGTGTAGTCATGTTCACCCAGCTCTAAAAGTACAACACCACAGCTGGAGAGTCAAAGTTCACACACATGGCCATCCCACCAGGAAAACTTTTCCACATTCTCAGTGTTTTGTGCCTTTATCCACTGCTCGGTCCACAGTGAAAATAGTGCTGGTTTTTGCACCAGAAAAAAATAATAATGAGTCATCTTTGTGCATCATTCAACCTCAAAAATGCAAACAGATTTTGTTGCTTGGTGAGTTTGGTGAGGAGGCGGTTTGGGCTAGAATCTGGGGAGAGTTCAGTTTTTTCACAGGAGTAAGAAACTGTCAAACCGTATTCAAACGACACAAAAGACGGTTGCTTTATAAAGTCAGTTTTGCACATTTTACATTTTTATATTCACTGAATACTTTCAACCACAGTCTGATGCTTAAAACGGTTCTGCTGTAGCTGTGCAGAACAGGAGGCTACCATTTAAGGCATCGTCTTTGACATCCTGACTTCAACCTGGTCTTCTGGTTTTTGATTTAACTGCAGAAGAGGAAAAGAATTACCTGGCAAGAGACTGGCCTTCATGTTACAGCAGTCGACATATTGAAACACCTGTTTTGATTTATTGTGTTTGGGTAGTTGGCAGTGGATGGATTCCAGCGCTCAGCCTCTTGGACATGAACTGCCAAAAAAGACCCACAGAGCTCCGTCTTTAAAACTTATACCACACACACATACACGGGCAAATAAATATCTAGTGCTCACACAAACACACACGCTTTTGCACACTCTCCTCCTTACAAGTTTTACAAATGACTTGGTTGAAAGATCAATCATGAGAGCAGACTTTCTGGAAGTCTGCATTAATGCCTTTCGTTTCTGAGCCTCCCCCCGCTGTGCACAGGTGCACTGGCACACAACAAGAAACAAGAGCGTGATGGGAGGGAGGGAACAGCACAGCAGAGAGAAGAACAGTGGAAAAGAGAGGACCATACGTCAGCCTGCCCCGAGATCACCTTTGACGGGGTCCCACCTGCCAGAGAGCGCCCACACCGAGCCCCTTCTGACCCCCAACCAGAGTGCGTTAAACTCCAAAGCAAATTCACTGCACAGCTTTTTGGTCTGGTGCCAGAGTTCTTCCCTCAGCCGGCCCTGCATCTTTGGTCTACAGACTAGAGTTAAAGAGGAGCAAATAGATATGCCATCTGGCAGTTGTCTGGCTTTAGCTGTCTGTGGGACATATGATGGATTCTATCGGGAGAAGATGCCAAAACACAAAATGGCCGAGGTCAGTCAGTTTAGGAAATCCCATAAGTGGGAGAGGGCTGCAGAGCTTTGTTATATTTGGAGAGACTTCCTCTGGTGGATTTGGATGCTGCACAGGTCAGTATTTTACTTCAGCTTAGAATTATAAGATGTGTACACTTCAGAGTTATAGCACTGGAATCTACACGAGGTTTTAGTTCTGTTTAGACATTCACTTCAGTTTTAGCTGAATTTTAGGAGCGCATTAGGTGATATTTTGAAGATTACTAGTTAGTTTTACTCTTCTTTCTATATGAACAGCTTTATTTAAAGTCAGATAAATGTCCCATATTGTTTAAAGCCACCATGAGCTATTAACGTAACTTAACCCACAGCAAGTATCATCTAATCAATGTCTTTTGAAGAATGAGCCATCCTCTGGCCTTGAACCCAAATGGACGAGAAAATACCTCATAGAAAAGACATTCTGTTGGAGTATCATCCAGTATTGTCACACAAGATGGAAATGACATAAGAAGATGAAGCAGAAAGAAAAGAGAGACTAGACCTCAAACTGAAAGTGTCATAATGTTTGGAATTCTCATGGTGACATTAACTCATACGTTCTACATATTAACGTAATTTTTTTTCCTCCATGTTTTTTATTTAACAGTATAACTTTTTTACACCGTCCCCTTATATTAGTGATATGGAGCTCAGTTAGAGCTGCTTCTACACTTTACAGTCTGGACTTTTTCATTTTCATTGGTTGAAACAGTACCTCTACTTATTGTATCTGTATTTCAGCTGTAGTAGAGGTGTATTACATACTTTCGTAAGATCTGACTGTCTGCACTCACACATCTAGATTTTTTTTAAAAAACTGGCATTTTTATTTCAGTGAATTTCATTATTTCACTGAAATGGTTTTAGTTTGAGTTCAGTCTCCTAACCATAGTGGAATCTCCTGCTTTTTGTGCTTTATTATTCTGAAACTAAGTAAGAGCACAATGGAGACGGCGCTATCTTTTGATTGTTTTTAGAGGGCAGCTGGTATGACTCCTCCCCCCTCTAGTGGTTCTTGGTTTTCGTCACACTGACGCATGTGTACACTCTCATAATTAGATGGTTGGGGGACCCAGACGAGCATTCACCAGGGCTAGACGGGGTTCTTCCCTTTCCTGTGTGTCACAGTATGACATCACAGTCTGGGTGCCAGGACACCCTATCATTGGTATGATCAGGCAGGACATGATGTGTTTGGGGAGTGACTGGGTCCTGGTCCACCGCACAGACCAGGGTTTGGAGGAAGTCGTCCATGTGCCAAGGAAGCGTGGGTTGTGCCACTTCAATCCAGGAATTCTTATCATGTTGATTTTTCAAAAGGGATGCACCGCAGTGCGGTTTAGTCTGCAGCTGGGACAACAAAGTGATGAATGGAGCAGCTAGTGAGGAAGGAATATGCCCACACACTCACCTCCTCCCTTTCATTCTCCTGCTACACCCTAAATCAAATCACACACACATACTATACTTGCACACCGGTCTCAAATCCTATGGCAGCCATCCGGGTGGAGAAATTTGCGAGCTGTGGGGCTCTGCAGAGCCACTCTCCAGGGCCGTGGTCATAAAACAAAAGCACTTGTAACATGAAAGAATTCCTGCAATTTACAAGAGGAAGTGGAACATCTGAGAGACGATGTTTGAATTCTCAGTGTGCTCTTCTGGGCGAAGTGTCAAAGCCGGGGTGGCTGCTCCTGGCTGATGTTCCCCCTCCACAAAAACCTCCAAACAAACCTCCCTCCAATCCATCAGCCTTTTGCACTTCTATTAATGCTAAATGTACTTCCAGTTGCCCATTACACGACCATGTCTCAGTGACCAGTGAGACCTCAGTAAAGAAAAAAACAGTCGGTGCTGAGTGCAGGCACCCACCGCGCAGCGTTCAGGGGCCGTCAAGGGCTTCACTTTGAACCTGGCAGCTCCAGGGAACATTCCTGCCTTGAAAGGTTTATTTGGTTATCTCTCCAAATGTCCTGAGGTGAAATATACTGTTAAGTAAACTTAGCTGATACAAACCAGTTGTAGGCATGCAATAGTAAACAGATTTTAACCGGTTGTTGCCTGCGCTGGAGCAGTGTGCTGTACACTGTCTGCCTCCGCCGTGCAATGTCAGAAATAGCAGAAGAATGTACGATGGACTTTAGCCTCAAGGCAGCCTGAGGTCTGAACTTTTATAGTGTCTCTGGTTTTGTGTCTTATTATAGTCTGAGACTCATTTTACCCTAATGGCAAAAGATGATTGTTATTAGGGATCTAAGCACTGAGACTGTGGGAACCCTATTCAGTAAAACTGTATGCAGATGCAGGAGGATGAAATTACAGCAGGATAAGATGTTAGAAGCAATAATAATAATAATAGTAATAATAGTTATTATTATTATCATTATCAATCTTGTCCATATAGTTTCTTAGTTATTATTGCTGTATTTACTTATTACTTTTGTCCTTGTGTTTATTTCCATTTATGTCACAGTTTAATCTTTTCCTCTTTGCACTAATAAATCAATAGAAATCAAAATTATCTTCAGAAAAAAAGATTCTTGCAAGCCACAAGAGGGGCCATGGAACATACGTGAATGTTTATTTGATGAACATCCCATCTATGTCTTGAACATTTATATGCTTTTACATTATGGAACTACATCTAATTTCTAAACTAAACTAAATCTAACGAAATCTATTTTTTTGATTTAGTGACAAACTAGTGTGAAGTGATTGTATCAAACATCATTACTTCCGCCAAGCAGGTTATTTTTTTGCCGGCATTTATTTGTTTGTTTGTCTCTCTGTTTGTTTGTCTGTGTGTGTGTGTGTGTGTGTTTTTAGCAACTTTACAGAAAAACTACTGGACGGATTTTCTTGAAATTTTCACCAGTGATAGAGAATCACCCAAAGATGTTCCCATTAAATTTTGGTTTTGACGTCATGACGTCATAATTTTGGCGGAGGTTAGCGCTCACTGAGCACTCGTGTTGGTACATATATTAGAAGTTTTTTGTACTTTCTTTTACTTTGCATAGCATTGTATCATTAGAGATGAAAACTGTAACTTTGCCGAATGACATCTGCACCGTATTAAACCTTGATTCAGTCTAGAAAACTAAAGTAGTGTGAATTTACTTCTTTGGGGGGTTCTCAGAACATTTCATACTTCATATATGTAGTATTATATGGTCCTGAAAGCTACAATATTTCATACAGTCCAGCTGCACAGGGGGATAGTCAAAACATTTTTAAAGAAATTATGGGGTGAGGGCTTTCATAATTGTTTCACCACTGTGTTGGTGATTCTAAAGATTACAATTCAACACTTGGCAACCCAAAGCATTATCTATAAAAAATGCTGTTTTTATGTATTTATTTATTTGTTTTGTTTGTTTATTTGCTTATTTATTCATATTACCCCCACCCCAAAGGGGAGGCAAGGGGTCTTGTTTTTGGTTCAGTTTACTTTTTTTTTTAAATTTAACAAGTCAGCAGCAAATCTGTTGGTTGAATTCATTCCAAAGTGGGTTTATGTATGGCCAGTCACCTAGAATAGATGTTATTAGATTTTGGGGAAAGTAGGTCAAAGTTCAAATTTTTCCAGAATTTTTTAAAATCCTTTTTTCCCTCCTATTTACTGATAATGGGTGAAATTTCACATGTCTATAAAAAACATCAATTTTGTTTCAATTTACTTTAAACTTGACACTTAAATAGATGCACTGATGTGATGACATCAGCTGGATCGATGCCAAAATAAGCTACAATATGTGCGAGGGGCGGGGTTTGTTGTGCCTGGCACCACTTGTTTTTTTTGTGTGTTGTTGATTAGAATTGAATGAAATTAAAGGCAGAAACCATGTGCACCAGAATGTTGTGCCATCTGACAGACAGACTTTTCAGTTAATATTGTGACAGGGACTTTTTTCTTCAAGCTAAAATATTTCACTTCAACCTAACCAAACTGCAAAAGAAACCTGTAAAGAATTTATTTTTTTTTTAAAGCAAAAACTCTAAGCCACATGTGGGACTCCGGCCCAGTGCGCGGCGTTAAACACCTGCAACGCATCCATTCACCCACAGTGTCTTTGCTCCATTATAAGTCTAAACTCTATATCACATTACACATTTTTTTGTACATGTGCTTGGGTGTAAGTGGACACTAAACATTTATATCCACATGTTCCTTGTATGGAGAGCATCTGCTGTCATGTCAGCTTATAATTTTATTTGCAAAGTGTCCAAAACCGCTTTTTTATGCTTCACTCAACAAACAAGACAAGCTATCACTAGCATGGTGGTGCTTTATTTGAGTCATCTTCAACTGCTTGCAATTATAGTTTTACTTCATATTTTTCACATTTCCTCTTTTAGCTTTGTAGTGTCATGGAATTGTGTATGTTTGATGGATGCACAAAGGTACGGACATCTGCAGAACGCTTATTGTGTAATTGCATGTGTCTGTCTGTGTGTGTGTGTGTGTGTGTGTGTGTGTGTGTGTGTGTGTGTGTGTGTGTGTGTTTGCAGTTTTCCAGAATTTGGGCTGCATTCATGTGGATAATTATAACTTTATGTAGATCTTTTTCCTCCCTTGCTTACAACCACATCTGCAGCAGAGGCATATACTAAAGGAAGGGTGGTGGCCAGAGTTTCTGCTTCTCTCTTTCTCTTTTTATGTCTCTTTTCTTTCTCTTCCCCTTCTTCCTTCTGTCGCTCATCTTCCTCTCTTGCCCAGACCACCTACGTTAGGAGCCTTGGGTGGACCCAGAACCATTGCTATCAGCGCAAGTGTACTCAAACGTCCCATAATGACTTCCACTTAGAGCCAGTCCATAAACACTCTCAGATGCACAGAGACACACACTCAGTCAAAGCGGCTGCATGCTTTCCTTCTCCACAGAGGCTGCAGTCACTTAGCTAGTTTCCTTAATTCCTGTCTTAATAGGAATCTGTTTGTTTGTTTGTGCATTGGTTCAGTGCTGTTTATTTGGCTGCCCCTTTTATGAGATTTAGATTCTTCAGAGCCACCCTGGGAGCTCTCCTGTCCTCATGTGTGTGCGGTAACATTCACATATTAAACTCAAAGCTTTTTACTGTAACTCGTCGAGTTTTCCGGCAGTGGTTAGACCTGCGGTGAGGCTACCTCCATGAACATTCGCTTGTCAGAGCAAACCTTCCTTGGTTTTGCGCGATCCCCAAAGCTCCAGGTCCCACGCCTGCACATGGTGATGTCATGCCATATTTTGCAATTATGTTTTGTGTTATGTTAAATACCATTAAGCTCATGTACACTGTGAGGGTGGAGCCGACATGTTCCTTAACTCACAGAATGACCTCAAGCTCATTTAAGTGCAGGGCAACTCTGAGGAGGATGTTGTGTGATTAAGAATGTCAGTTTGTTCTGGGTTATTTGTTTGTGTTCTCACTGATGTCATTTCTAATCTAAGCGAGTATTAAAAGACAGAAAAAAGAGTAAACAACCAAATGATGAACATACTGTGTTGGTTTACAAATCAGCTGCAGCAAGAAATGACATTATGTGAGGTTCATTTTGTAGGTGTGTCTGAAAAGAAATGTAAAGATTATGAAGGTTTAACTTAAATATGTAGATGATAACGTCTCATCCACATGTCATTTTTTTCTTTTAGAAATGTTCTGTGTGCACGTGGAAAAAAGGATTAGAAAGCAAAGACATTTCACCACAATTCTTGCATAACTTGTTGCTTTGCTGCACGCTTTGAACATGCACCTGAAACATCAAATGCAGTTGTATACGTCTGTGGAAGAGCTGGAGGAATCAAGGTCTGCACCGAACCATAAGGGGGAGACGGCTCATGTCACACGTGTGATGTGTGAAATCTACATAATATGAAGTATGCACTTCAACAAACTAGTTGTCATTTCTAATTCAACAAGTTGCTGCTTCATGACACATTAAAGCCTGTATATCTGCTGTATCCAGTATTATCTGACACTGGTTTGTCTGAGTGTTTGCACTGGTTACACTGCAAAAATGGAATAAACTGATTAGAAATTGGAATATCCATCCTGAAAGACTGTTGTTTAGATTCATTTACTGACTGAGACTTGTTATGAATGTTCGACTTGTTCCAAGGATTTTCATCTTGAGCTACCCCACTTAGATATTATAACACATTTTAAGCAATATTTATAACACAAGAAGCTACATTGAGTATGATCAACACAGTAACTGTTTGTCCTCGGACTATATACAGTATATATATATATGAATCTTTCTATGAGGATTTGAAAACTTGATAAGTACAATTTTCTTACTGGAAGTGACCGTTAATTTTACTTGAAAGAAGATATTTCAACCTAGTAGTGAGTTTAATTTTCTTATTTTTGTACAGGTCTTTTTTTTTTTTTTTGCAGTGTAGTAGTGTTTTTTTTGTATTGTAGTGTGGAAAGAGATATTTTGTAAAATGTAGGTCATGTGAACAGAGTTGGTTTTGTTTTGTTCTTTTTTTAAACGGGGGGAAAACACCCATTTAGAAAAAAATATCCGTATTAGTCTGGACAGATACGTCCAAATGGGTCGCTGAGGAGCTGCATTTCACCTGCATTTCTTTGCATGCATTGATAGGATTAGTGGATCAACTCTTATTAAACGTTGTAGATCAGTGGATGCTTTTAGTTGGAGGTTGTTTAGGAGTTAGAGGGTTGAAAAATGACCTAAAATATAATATAATATACTACGTTTGAACCTATAGAGTCAAGTGCAATAATCTTCGGAGCATCCTGACAGCTGGAGACACTAACTTGAACTTTATCGTGACAGACAATACCTGCAGTTTATCTCCAAGCAGATAAACACACACATTCACACATCAGTCTGAGCAAAGCAAAAGCTCATAAACACATGAAAAACGCCATGTTTTTACAGATTAACTGTCTATCTCCTGCTTGCTCTGACAGGAGAGGGAGATAGGCCATCCAAAATGACATTTTTGCCAGCAGACTGTAAAGACCTCTACGTGACTACACAGCAAGGATCGAAGAACGGAAAAAAAAAAAAAACACAACAAAAACAGATTGAGATCAGGCTGTCAGCTGTTTGTTCATATCTTCTATCAGTGTTGACGTTTCAGAGTGTTTCATATCATGTCAGAATGTGGTTTTTAGGATCTGTGGTTCTGAAGTTGAGCTGTGGGAAATGGCTTCGAATGCGGCTCATGTTCTTTTGGCTGTTTAGGATTTCCAAACCAAACATGAATAGACCCTGATATTCTATATAAATGACAAGCATGTGCGTGCACTTATGTTCACACACAAATCCAGAAATGAATCAAAGACACTAAGATAAAAACATCCAACAGCCTCTTTCATCTGGTTTGTTTAGAATTTTTCCATCTCATGTTTATCCCTCTAGCAGAAGTATGCATCTTGTTTTGCAATCAGCTTTGCCTTTAATCTGTTTGGGACATTGTCTCCCCTTCAATCACTACACAGGTGAGTTATCGCTGCAGCCCTGCATCCTGCCAAGCGTGGGGTTTCACAGCTCAGGGGCCACTATCTGGACTTGTACTAAGCAGCTATCTTCATATGTGGGCCAGAAGGGCAGACATTTCCACAGCTCACAAGATCAGACAGAGCTCTGAGCCCTGCCGTGATCCGCCTGCTGTTAGAACCCATGTTACAAACCTCAGCAGATCTCAGATGAGCAGATTCAAGATACCGAGCACGTGATGAGACAGACAGGTGGGTGTAGGTGTGACACAGGACAGGGGTGAAAACTGAAAATGAGACGTTCTGCTTTGATGCAGAACATTATTTGGGTTTTTCTAACACCTTCAGTCCTTGGGGTAACTGAGAGAAGAGGCTTGGTTTGAAATTCCAAGTCTGGAATCTCAAAAATCCAAACAAGAGAAGATAAAATCATTGTTAAGTGTTAATCAGAGCAACATAAGCAGCGTATACAACACTAAGGGACAACAACACAGTGGCAGATCCAGAAAAAAATGGAAGGGGGGGGGGGGCAGTGAGATGGTAGGGTCCAGCATTGGAAGCAAAATTAACATTATAAATGCTTCAAATCCCAAAAATCTGCATTTTTTTCTTGTTCTTCTTCTTCTTCTTTTTTTTTTTTTTATCATACACTAATAAAATGAATACATTTGAACCTCACCAGTGACCACTTTTGGAGCCAAACCAAAGAGTTGGCTTTAATAAGGTCGGCCTCAGTTATGGCACTGAATTACAAATAATATTAAAGGGGTCATATTATGAAAAATCAACTTTTGAGCAGTTTCCTATCAATAATAAGCACCACTGGGCTGTCTACAACTCCTCCTAGTATGAAAAAAGTCTGTTTTGTCCCTCTTTCGTTTTCTCCTTATTTCTAAGATATGAGCTTCAAACGGGCTTCTGTGACTTGGTGACGGCAGCAAGTCACGGAAGTGCACTGGACCCGCCCCCCTCAGGTTAGTGGCACCGCCTCTGAAAAAGGTTTGCCACAGCCACAGAAATTTAAGAAGCAGCGTACATTTTTTCTGGTTTCTTTGTTTGTTTATGTCCATACATTTCTCCATTTCTCCATTTTTTTTCAAATTCACCTGTTCATGCCGTGCTGTGTTGTTGCTAACAGGATAACTCGCGGCTCTTCCGGTCATGTGACTGATGGACCAGTTCAATATGCTGTGGGCTGGGGGGTGTTTCAGCACAAAACACTGGAGTAAGTCACCTAAAAATATCTAGATTGACACACACACTTTTATTTTGCATTTATTAATTAGTAATCAATACTTTAATGGAGTAGTCGATACCAAAATTGGTGATGCACGAGTATCGATACTCCCATCACTAGTCCATGCTGTTTTATAGTTGCCACTAATGTGCCTGCCCGTTTATTTTTCATGCAGATCCAAAAGTGTCTCTTCATAATTAAAACTTTAGTCTAGTCTGGGTGTGTGTGCAGTAGGACCCCCCCCCCCCCCCCAATAGAAGAGACAGGAGAGGCTTTGGATGCAAACATTTACACCCATAAATATGAATGGATAGTTCAGTAGGTAATGCAACAGTGTATGATATGGGAAACCAGAGTTTCACAGTCAAATATTTTTTTTGGGGGGGGGGTCGTGCTGAGGGTGCCAGTTGTAATGTACCAAGCTTGAACCCAGAAGCGAGACCAGAGACAGAGGTTATAATTAAAGGAGTTTACTGAACTGTTG
>JAQQZY010000016.1:19797858-19808591 GCA_030068375.1 Ostorhinchus rueppellii | reverse complement strand
ATAATGTTCGTAGTTCAACTAGATCCATAATTTTCAATAAACCTGATAACATAAAGAGTCTATTAGTATGTGCTGTAGAATCCTTTTAAGGCTACTCTCACAAAAATGAAAGGGGAAAATAAAATCCATAAATAGACTGTGTATAATCACCTGAAAGTAAGAAGTGCTGGCACTTTATGTGAGAGAGCAGGTTTACATTTCCAGCATCGAGTTTTAACACGTATTACTGTCATTATTATTAGTATTACTACCCCCTTAATAAAGCTGCAGGGATAGTTTTCACCCTTTTAAGCCGATGGGTAACTTTTCCATAGTTGCCTTTAGGTGCATTTTAATTCAAGTGGTCTAAGAGGACATAACACCTCTGCATCTACACCAGTGGTTCCCAACCAGTGTGCTGTGGTACATTAGTGTGCCGTAAGACGTCATCAGGTGTGCGGTGGAAAATGATCCAATTTCACCTGATTGGTTCTGTGAGCAACAGTGTGATATAGATCCACACGACTGCACACACCAACGATCCACTCTACAACGGTTTCCTGTTTCCTTTGCAAAATAAAAGTGAAAGTGAACCGGTGTGTTGTTGTGTGTTGATAAAGCCCCCCTCACTAGTGATGCATGGATTAGTGAGTTACCCACAAACCCCAGGTATTGGGTTGGGGCAGAGGAGATATGGCTCCCATACTATTATGCAATAGTGATGGGTGATACCACACTTTTAAGATTCGATACGATACATACGATGACCTTTTGCATAAAATATTCTATACCAATTACTGATACCGATTACTGGTAATTTCTTATTGGTGATTTTTTTTCTCAGTCATATTATTAGTTCTTCTAAAAACAAATACCATCAAATACTGGCCAGGTAACAACTTTAGTGTGCACGGTTCATAATAAAAAAGTTCAACAAATACATACATAATTTGTATTTCACTGAAGTTTTATCAGGTGGTGAAAAATATGTCCATACAACACTCTTTTTGGCCATTTCTCTATTTTTTTCAAATTCACCTGTTCATGCGGTGCTGTGTTGTTGCTAACAGGGTAAACACACACAACTCGCGGCTCTTCTGGTCATGTGACTGATGGACCAGTTCAATATGCTGCGGGCTGGGGGTTGTTTCAGCACAAAACACTGGAGTAAGTCACCTAAAAATATCTAGAATTGACACACACACTTTTATTTTGCATTTATTAATTAATAATCGATACTTTAATGGAGTAGTCGATACCAAAAGTGGTGATGTATGGGTATCGATATATCTATACCATGGTATCGATACTCCCATCACTATTATACAATGGACCTCAATCTGGGGGTCTATCCGAGGGGTCATTCACTTAACCCTCTCAGCTTTCTTGTACCAAACAGCCTGTGACAGTGGAGCCCCCCCCCCCCCAAAAAAAGGACAGACTCAGAGCTGTTGAGGAAGGTTCATGTGTTTTTCTTCAATTCCTACAAGAATATCAGCTTTGTGTTCAACTAAACAGGCCCAGGTTTCACATTGAATAAATAAATTGAGGCTAGATTAGCATTATATTTCAATAAATATATTTTTTGTGACATTTTGGTTTGGTGGTGTGCCTTGTGATTTTTCTAATGTAAAATATGTGCTCTAAAAAGGTTGGGAAACACCGATCTACACATTGAATTGATTGTAAGAAAATCTACCTTGTGATTTGGATATACACTCTACTGCCAAAAGTATTCGCTCACCCCTCCAAATAATCGGAATCAGGTGTTCCAATCACTTCCATGGACACAGGTGTATAAAATCAAGCACCTAGGCATGCAGACTGGTTTTCCAAACATTTGTGAAAGAATGGGTCACTCAGTGAATTCCAGCGTGGAACTGTGATAGGATGGCACCTGTGCAACCAATCCAGTCATGAAATTTCCTCACTCCTAAGTATTCCACAGTCAACTCTCAGCTCTGTTATAAGAACGTGGAAGTGTTATGGGACAAAATCAACTCAGCCATGAAGTGGTAGACCACGTAAACTGACGGAGCAGGGTCAGCAGATGCTGAGGCCCATAATACAAAGAGGTCACCAAATTTCTGTAGAGTCAATCGCTACGGACCTCCAAACTTCATGTGGCCTTCAGATTAGCTCAACAACAGTGTGCAGAGAGCTTCATGGAATGGGTTTGCATGGCCGAGCAGCTGCATCCAACCATACATCAACAAGTGCAATGCAAAGTGTTGGATGCAGTGGTGTAAAGCACGCTGCCACTGGACTCTAGAGCAGTGGAGACACGTTCCCTGGGGTGACGAATCTGATGGACGAGTCTAGGTAACAGACTATACATAGTAGGACAAATACAATAGTGGCTAATAAGATATAATAAAATAAGATAAAACTTCAATCATCCCACCATGGAGAAATTTCACACTTAACAGCGAAAACATACAAGCAATTGTAGAAAGAATGAGGAAGAAAAACCAGATGAGTGAAAATGAGAAATATACAGGAAAATGTTAAATGTGGTATTTATAGAAATACTTGTAGAAATAAAGAATTTGAATTAAAAAATTAAATCTTATTTACATATTTATATCATTAACATCATCATCATGGCTGCACATGTACATGGTGTGATATGGGGGGGGGGGGTGTACAAGGTTTGATGGCTATGGGGAGGAATGTCGTGTCCATGAATGTCCATGAAGTTCACTACTGTAACCTGCCAAACGTCCTGACAGACCCCTCAGCAGTCAGGAGTACTGCTGCTGTTTGTATTCACCAAGAACTTCATAATTCAACCTCAGTGACAGGACGGAAAAGGACAGAACAGGAGAAAAGTCCAATCTGGTAAGTCCTGAGAAGTATGTGTTACTTGATTCCAGTTCTAGTTGTACTCGACTATGAACACAGTTAGTCTTAACTTTCATTAGCTGTTAATATTTGCATCTTATAAAATACCACAGTAACAATTTGGTTCAAACACAGCACACATTAAGATTATTAGTGTCTGTAGGTTTACCATCCAATTTATTCAGGTTGAATCTTTAAGATATGTTACCACCACTTCAGTGTTTGGAAGCAGAATGGGATAGATATATTTCTTGACGTTGCTGCACATGATTTACAGGTAACAACTCGTATGAAATTCAAATCTGTTACACAGCTCCAATCTATTTCCACTTGTTCGGTTTTGGGTGTGAAAACTTTCACTGAACATGGAGAAAAGCCCAAAATGGAAAACATGAGTTTTTAAATGTAGTCATCGAAGCGAGGACACGGCCTGAGTCATCTGTATTTGTTCACTTAACTCTGCCCCCTTTATGCACCTCCATCTCTGGGGTGCTGAGAGCAAGGATTTTGGTTCCACCATTACAGATGGAGTAGCTGCAGACAGGAAGAACTGGCCCATCTGCTCAAGTAGTTTTGCTGCTGACTTGAGTATTTCTGAGTGCTGTTTGTGTCATTTAACAATAATAACAGACTGGTTCTCGATTTAGTTCACTTGAAAGCATGCTTTAGTGAAATGATAAAATGGATAATATGCATATACACATTGAGGGGGTGGACACAAAATCATGACCACCTGTACAGTCTAATGCAAACCACCACAATAGCCCCTTTTGTCAAGCTTTTACTGTTTATCCTCTGTCTCTATGGTAACATGAGGCCAAACTCTGCTATTGTACTGGACTGTATTATACCATCTGTACTATTCTGTGCTTCCACTCAACCGGTTTAACTATGGAGCTGAACTACACATATTTTTTGGAAGTATTTTTTACGTTAAAAGCATTGAACCTCAATATATCTAATGCAAGGCGAGTATATTTAAGAACAGCCGGGCCATATACCCCAGTAGTACAATGGACACACACACAAACACACACACACACACACACACACACATGCATAGACTTCAAAAGAAGCAGAAATTATAGCCTGCATACTAACTGGGGCCTGGCATACTCTCCTTGGCTCTCTCCCTGGCTCTCCTTCATCTGAAATAAATACACCCGCAAATACAAAACAGGCAAATACAAAACCAATGAAACACATGTTTTCCTCACAGTCCAAAGCTTTTGTTTTTCCTTTAATTTATGAGACAGGAGGTTGTACTTTTTGACAAATTTAGGTGAATTCATGTTGATTATGGCACACACAACTGTTCTGCGAATGATTAAAACAATTCACCATTAAGGGATATTGAAAGTCATACATGGAGTTTGTATTGTGCAGGAGGCCAGTTGTTGACGTTAGCTGACTCCATTTCTAAGCTAACAGTAGCTAGTGCTGCAGATTGTTGCCACTGTGGTGGAGAAGGGAGCCAGTGAAAAACTTGAAAGCGAGTAGAATTACTTTCTCAGAAAATATGACAGATGTGAGCATAGAGAAAGATGTTATCGTATGTAATAATGTAGGCAACAAACAGAAGGTGTTTTTTTTTTTTCTTTTTAACCAAAGGAATATAACAGTCTGGAAATCAGTTATAACAAGTGATGCCATGCACAACAAACCCCACCCCTCTCACATACTGTAGCTTTGACCAGCTGATGTCAGCATACAAGGTGCCTCTATATATGTGCCAAGTTTGAAGTGAATTGAAACAAAACTGATGTTTTAGTAGACATTTGACATTTTTGCCCATTACAGTATACGTAAATAAATAAAAAAAAGATTTTAAAAATTAATAAAAAATTAAAACTTTAACCAACTTTTCCCAAAATGTAACTATATGTATTCTGGGTCACTGGTAACCTGTAAACTGAGTATGGTATGAATTCAACCAATAGTTTTACTGGGGCATACATTTCAAATGTCACCCATTATAAGTAACTGGGGAAAAGTGATTCATAAAGAACTGGAACTCTGCTTGAGCAGCTCTGACCTGAGACCTGGACTCCACTACACCTCTGAAGGTTTGCTGTAGGATCTGGACTAATACGTTACATCAGCAGATCCCAGAACCTAGTCATCACTGTTACAATATGGACCTGGTCAAAATCATGCGTTTCCACTAAGTAGAACCAGCTCGACTCGGTAGTCTGGTGCGACGCTTTTATTTCCGTCTCATCTGCTCAGAGTTGCTGAAAACTCACACATTGCATGTCGTCTCATCTGACTTTTTACTTCGGCCACCAAAGACTGAATCTCCTCAACTGATCATGGTGTAGTTTTGGGCTGTCATCATTTGGATTAATGTACCGCTATATCCACTTCCGTATCTGTTTTTTGTAAAACAGCGGGTCACAGAGAAAACTGTCTGACCAATCAGTGGTCTGCAGTGTTTATACATCATGGTTTAGTATCACTTGAAACCTCGGTGGCGGTGATACCAAAAAACTAGTACCAGGTACCAAGTTCCAGGTCCTTTTTTTGTAATGGAAATGCAAAAAGGACGAGTTGAGTCGAATCAGTACCACGTAGTGGAAACGCGGCAAGTCACACAGTTCCTTATGTTGATCATTTTGCTGCTTCCAACACATCAGCTTCAAGGACTAAATGTTCACTTACTGCCTAATATATCTAAAGTGAAAGGAACCATTGTAATGAAATAATCAATATTATTATCACTTCTCCTGTCAGTGTGTTATGGGTGATCTGTGTATTTATCTGTGTATAATAAAATGACTTAATCCTTCAATTTCATTTAAAAAATTAAAAACACTGGGATTTTCTCTGCAGTTCAGTCTTGCTTTCACACGTTTCATCTTTGATTTGTTTTCCTCGTCATGTTTCTTGTGTGTAATCTGAATAAACTGATCGTAGTGATGTGCAGATTGATACTGAAATATCTATCTCCAGTATCAGACCTTTACACTCTAGCATCAATTCACAAACCAAAAATATCTATACTTTTGATGCTTCAGTCATTTGAGGTCATGCATATCAGGAACACAGTGGAGAGGAGCTGAACTGTTTGGATCTTGTCCAAATGCTATGCAATTGGTGGGAACTACTTTTTCTTCCGCCTGGGTGTGTACTACGTCACGCTTCTCTGACTCACTCAGTTAGTATTGAGCAAAAAATGGAACAGGCTAAAGGGAAAAACAGTAAATATGCTAATGTTCCTGAACCAAAACTTGGAAATGAGTGATAGTGTTAATGTTGGAGGGTTTTGTTGAAATGTTACATGTTACAAGTATTTTCATGTTTCCTGTTAACATGTTCACATAACATGAATTAATATGCAAGTTTTCATTTTTATAATAGTTCTTAATAATGAAACAATAATTACTCTCGTGTCTTGCAGTTTTTATGAAGTTATTTGAAATACACAATATATTTTTTTTTTTAGATTTTCCAGACATTAAGTGCATTTGTACAAAGTATCAGATTGGACAGGTAATCCATGGTATTGAACATCACTAACGGATAGGTCATGTGGAGACTGCTGAGAAGGTGGATGATGAGTCTGTTAAGAAAATGTACAAAGTGCAGAGTAAAAGCACATGGATTAGGGTTTCATCTCAGGAGTAAATGTTAGTACAGTAATAGAGTATTGTTATTTTGTTACTTCCCACATGGTTATATTTTGACTTCTAACTGCATCAATCTGTAATTTTGTCAACGTTAATAAATGCATAAATGCTTCACCTAAATAATGTTTCCATATTGTTTAATGTGAAGATATTCCTCAAACATGATGTGATAATAAGTATTTCTTACCAACGACATTTTTTTCCTCCCTCCTGCACGCTGTAGACCAGATAACAGCCTATGAGGGTTCAAAATGTTAACAACTACACACTCAAAGTCTCTATTCCCATCCCTCTGCTGCAGACCGTTTCTATCTCGTTTCGGTTCTTAAAATTTGATGGAGTGATGGTTTGACTTTAGGCCTTCTAAGATAGGAGGCAAATATGGGCATCATATTTCCAAAGATCGACACAATATATTTCTCCCTGGAGGCAAAGTTAAACAAAACCATTCCAGGGATTCCTGGGCTCTGAGTACTATCTGCTGTTTGGACCACCATCCAAGAGCGCAAAAAGGATTCAGCGTTCAACCTGCAAGCTTTTAAAGATGAGGTCTGAACATTCAAGCAGTTGCTCAAATGTTTTTGACGTGTCAAGCTAAAACCCTTAACAACTGGGAGGACGGTATGTATTTTAGAACGGCGGGTTTATAAAGTACATCTGCTTTCTTTGTTTAGAGAGAAATGTTCTCTCTCATCTTTTTCTTCCGCTATAAATCAGAGACCACAATGGCACAGTGAATAAAAGTCAGGGACAGCACAGCTCTGTTGTACATCTCACCAGCAAAAGCAAAGTCTGTGTTTATGCTTTCATACATTTGTTTGTGCTGACTCCTTGTCTGTCTGTCTGTCAGTCTAGTCTATTCATCATGTGAAATGTCTTTATTTTCGAAACACTGCATGCTTCGTTCAGGAAGTACATACTGTGGAGGGATTTTAACTAAATGTTTTAGGGAAATTGTGGTGGATATCATCAATTTACCCGCAGTCTTTCCTCCTCTTTGACTTTGAACACTTTGCCCACTGCCTGATTGGCATTAAAACTGTCGACAGATTGGGTAAGCTATTATTTGGTAGTTTCTGGCTTCCTCTCACTCTCACACACAAACATACCACACACACGATGGTGTTTTCAGTATAGTTTCTCCTACAACTATTGTCAATAACCGAGCCTGTTCCAAACACACACAAAGAGCCAGCTGGATGAGGCCCACCCCGCAGCCTGATCTTGTTAGCAGTGCGGTAAAGAGTGCAGCCACACCTCAGAACAAATGAAAGAAAAGATGGGACGGAGAGAGAGCAGTGCTCTGGGTTCGACCCCTCGTCTCTCTCACGTTATACCGAGACGTGAACCAAAACCATGCGGTTGTTTTGCCTGCTTGATGCCTTGCCATGTTGATCTGAGGATCCCCCTCTAATCAGTGCCACAAAAGTCATTCATTCTGTCGTGTGTGGGCACAAACAAATGCATGCTGGGATTCAGACACATGGAATTGTAAATGATCAAATGATGTCAACATTACAACAGCCAACACTGGACTCACATGAATATGGAAAACTAGGCTATGTTTAGAAGACATACAAATCCTCCCATATATCCAAACATGGAGCATTTTCTGATGTGGCACCTCAGTTGGTTATGTTTGAGTAACTAAAACTAACAAAATGTTCATAAATTTAGGGAAAAGGTTGTGGTCATGGTTAAATGAAAATAATGCTCATAGCTGGAGAGTAAACCTTTAAGGCCATAAGTATCAAAACATTATGCGTCTATGTGAGCTCAAGCACAGGAAGAGTTTTTCCGGTCATAGCTGGACTTGTGATAACATTACACTCATTAAAGCATTTCCTGATTTCTCATAAAACACAAGGACACTTCAAAAATACATGCAGCAGGGCAACAAACACCAATGGATCGTACATGCTAGTTTAGCCAGAATAGCCTCAACTTTACTGGAAGTAAAACTAAAAGTGTGCACACCTGTGTTACCACTGATACCTCATTAAAAACAAAGCCATGAGTTCTGAAGTTGAACCAGGTGTTCAAAAAGAATGTTATTGTCAACATAAGTTTCACTTCTTCTTTAGCGTATCAACAGCCTTTGTTACCATTGCACCACTATTGTGTCATTGCTAGTTTTAGGCCGGTTATGTCGCTATATTCAATAAAATATGCAGATGTGGTGAGTGGTATCAAAACCAAGAAAATTGACAGATGCCTGCAAAAATCAACCAAGTTTCCATTAGGAAGTATGACAGGTCCTGCTCAAGTCTTGACACTTTGCTGAACTATGAGACATGTTGTGCGTTACCAAAACGCACCATACTCAAATATTGTGTGTCATGTTTGTATGATTATTATATGAACATCATGTTGTATGTTTGCTGTACTTTTAAAGCTGTATCTGCCAAGGTCATGGGGAAAAAAAACACTGAAATTACTAAACACATTCCTTTCTTCTGCAGCTCTCTCCACTCAGTCCAAACCAAATGATCTAAATATAGACGACCTGGTATTACTTTAACCTGATGTGGAAAAGTATGTGACAGAATCTGATCAGCAGTTGGTAATAACAGTCGTCAGCTATATATTCAACCTCCGTACCTGTCTTAAAACACCTGCGGTAAGACAAAATCCTAGCGTAGAAATCTAGACCACATAGGGGCAGAAAATATTCTTGCCTAGCTTGTGGTCTAGCATCACACGGTAGGAGCCTATCATTGGTCTGACACTAAGCATGTCGGACCAATCAAAATGCTCTGTCTGTGTAGCGAGTTATTGGGGCAGGCTTTGCACGATGACGACAGGGCTGTGCGAGGGCGAGATAGCAGAACAACCACAAAGAGCAACGAAGATGGATGTGGCTAACGAACTGCGTTAGTTTGAATTGGCTTTGTTGTCGATTTTGTTAGAGTTAGACTTGGACTTTTCTTTGAAAGTTGAGCAGAATGAAGCACTCAAGTCATTTGCTTTAAAGAAAGATGGATTTGCTGTTTATCCGAGCAGCTACAGTAAAAGTCTAATATACCATGCTGACTCCGCTTGTAGATAAAAGTCACACTACCGGTTGCTCTGATTGGTTATAGAACCGGCCTATTATGCACAGGAACAGTTTGAACGACAACGGTTGAATCCGCCCACAGGCTTCAGCTCTGTCAATGGTCCGATTCCAGACTGTACAGTTCATGGATAGTTTGGTCTGCCAGGCGAACAAAAACCTGCATCTTGGAGTAGATTTTCTGCAGCCCAGAAATAAAGTCCAAGAATAGATGCTGAAATCTTTGATTAATTCCCAACAGCATGAATTACAATATACTGAAAGGAAATTATTGTTGTTGTTGTTGTTTTTTTCTTTTTTGTGGTGATGTTAAAAATAAACAAACTATGAAGCACTCCAGCTCCATATCGCTCAAACAACAGCACTTGCTAAGTTTGGTAGTTAGCAATCCTCACCGAAATAACTTAGCTGTTTTCCTGTAATGTGCTGTGACAAACACCTACAATGAGCTGATATGGAGTCAGTGGAGACTGTTGGATTCTGTTTAGCAATTCTAAGCTACAAGTAGTTAGCATTATATAGCGTTACCATAATTATATTACCATCAGTGAATTGTTAGCTTAGAAGTGGAGATACCTAATGTCAACAAACATAACACAGACTCCAACACAAACTTAGGCTCAAATACATTTCTTATGAATTGACCTTTTTATACTGGGCTATACATATTGTGCTCCCATCCATGTATACTTTTTCAGATGAATGTTTTTGTTAGTATCCTGAAACTTGTCAGACTATGTGCTGTGATAAACTGATGTTTGAAACTGACCAATCACATTCTGTTATTGTCCAGATAATAAATGGCAGAAACAAAAACATAAAGAAGCCTTCTGTCCATCACTTACCCATCAAGTCTGACTGTTTGCCCAAGGTAGTTACATTGGTCTGCACTGAGATGCACCAATACCATTACACCTGAACTTCTACTTTTGGATGACCACAGGAGGGCGCTTGTGAAGACGACATAACATAAGCTGTCTAAGTGAACAAAACAACATATGCTGTCATTTTTGTGAGGACAGTCTCTAGGCACATGTGTAAGTACAATTTACAGAAATCTGATTTAGATTAGGCTGCAGTAATGCATGCAGGTTACAGTGGAACGGAGCAGAGCAACATATTGTCTGGGAGGGGGGTAAAGAGTGTTGGAGGTAGAGTGTGTGTGTGTGTGTGTGTGTGTGTGTGTGTGTGTGTGTGTGTGTGTGTGTGTGTGTGTGTGTGTGTGT
>JAQQZY010000016.1:19773947-19797758 GCA_030068375.1 Ostorhinchus rueppellii | reverse complement strand
GAGTGTTGGCGGGAGTGTGTGTGTGTGTGTGTGTGTGTGTGTGTGTGTGTGTGCAGGGGGGTGGGTTGGGGCTGAGCTCACAGCTGGGAGAATGGTGTGCTAACCCTGCCAAAGCCTCAGCACATGACTCCCACCACTTGTCAAAATCACCATGTGTGCAATAATGTGATTACAGTCTGGTTACTATTATGATTTAAAACAACAGCTTGTGCGGAATGGAAGAAACGCAATGCCCCACAGCTTGTATGTGTGTGTGTTGGAGGGCAACGGAGGGGCTGAAGGAGGGAGAATGTGGGTAACAGGAGTAGGGAGGGAGTGCGCTTGGATGTATGCCCCGGCACCCTCCCTTCCTTCTCCCATCTATGCCCTGCAGGAGGACACTGGGTGGGGGTTTCAGGGTGACTGTCTGGGTCTTGTCATGGATTTACAAGTCCGGGGAACGCTTTATGTCATTTTCTCCCCCCTCTGTAGCCCCTTACACCATCCACAGCAACCCCCCTCCTTTCATTCCAGGTTACACAATCACTGCACTGCACACAAGGGGTTGTCATCACAGGTGCAGCCGAGATTGGCCAGGATAAAGGAACGCTTCCAGCACAAGATGTTTTTCCCCTCTTTTCTTTTTTCCTCAACCAGCTCCTTCCCTGTTTTCCCTTTTCTCCTCATGTCTTCTGCCCTTTCTTTCATGTGTATTTGTAGTTCACTTTCCACTTATGTTTCCTCTATAGTGGACTTTCCCTCGTCGACATATTTATATATATATAATCAAGATAAACACATACACATGTGTATATATATAAGTACATACATATCTTATTTTATATTAAAGGTTTAATATGTAAGATCTGCACGTGCTTGTGGGCTTTATAGGCTGTATGTGAAAAGCAGAAGTTTCTGTGACGTCACCCATTGGTTTGTGGTCTGTCACCTTGAAGCCTTGACTGTGGCAAGTTGGCGATGACCATATTTGGACATGAGAATGGATCTTGGGAATAAAACTTGCAAAGTTAACGCTAACTTACCAAATGCACTGATCATACCAACTAGCATTGTCATGTTCAACACAACTGCTTGATAAATGACACAGATCCGTGTTTGATAATAGTAATATCAGCTTTTGTGTAATGTTGTAAATAATAGCTCATGGTAGCTGGCTGGTGTGTGCTTGTGTGAAGTATGTGTTGGAGTCTGTGTTATGCTGAGGGCAATTTGTGGGTTGACATAAGCTAACTACATTTCTAAAGTAATAATTGGCTGTTTCCTAGTGTTATGATAACGGCCTGTACACTGATTCCTATATAGAGAAGTCAGATTGTTTTTTGCAAGCTAACCCTTATACTCATTCCCTAGTTCTTCAGTTCCTTTCTCCTGTCCCTCAACTGTGGCAACAGTAGCAACTGTTACCTTTGAAATCAAGCCAATTAAAAAGAAAGGCTCCCAACAAAGCAAACTTCGCCAAACCACATGCAAATCTTATGTATTGAATATTTTTCTTTGCCTTTATCCAAATGCTGCCCTCTTCATTTATTCCTATGTCTAGCCCATGCTCTGGACCTTGTCTGTGCTTGCCCCGTAAGTGGCTCAGTCCTGATATATTACCCTCAGGCCGCCAGCAGAGCAAAGGTGTGAGATCACCAATTTGCCAAAATTGTGACTATTTGCCTGTTTGTAATTACGTAGGAAGGTCTTTCAGCCTTTCAGGCCACAGAGAATGGTAAGCCTCCTTTTTGGTGGTACAGCCTTGGCCGCAGGGCCAGATGGAAAAGGGAGAGGGAGGGACAGAAGAAGGGAGGGAGTTAGGGAGGAGTGTAAACTGTAACCAGGCAGCCCAGCATGTTAGGAGCTGGACCAGATCCACACGATGCCAGCCGGGCATGAAGGCAGCTCTAACGATTCCCTCCTGGGCATCTGGAAGTGGGGAGAGAGAGAATGAGCGAAGCCTGGACCCACAATGCCACCCATCTAGGGAGCTCAGCTAAGGAAAACAAACGCCAGCGGTCACAGAGAGGGGATTTCCGGTTAGAGTCACCTAATACCTCTTTGGAATCTCAGAGGTTTGGAATCCAGAGTTGTGGAAGAGACTGAGCTGCCATAAGCCACAGAACAGTGTTGTAATACCACTTTCAAGTTTCACTTCTACTTATTAAACTCTTTCAGCTTAGCATTGTACACCTTTTCCCTCTATCTGCCTGCTTAGCTCAGATGAAGGAAATAAGACTGGATTTCACTGACTAGAATAGAGAGATCAAATGAGTTATTCACTTTTACAAATCAGGAAAATCCCCAAGCATATGATTCCCTCACTTATAATTTCATTCATATGTTTCCCATGACTGATCCCTCTAATCTACAAGTTAGGCATTCCCTCTATAAATGTAAAGATCCAAGCATTTAAATCAGGCACTTGGCACAGCCCCTCCGTCAGAGACTGGGACACGGTGTGAAGTAGGTCAGGTGCAGAATCTCAGCCCTCAACTCCAGTGACAGCGTATGTTTGATGTGTGTGAGACCTGAGGTGACCAGGTGGTGTAGTTGAAGCTTATAAGCAGAATCATTCAGTAACCCTGGTAGCGAGGCCTTTTGTCCGGGGCCTTGCCTTAATTCTTTCACCAAGTTCTTTTTCACAACAGATGTTGTTAGGCAGACAAAACCCAGACTCCTAATAGAAATAGTTTCAAAAAGTCCCTGTTGGCTTTTTAGGGAGAGAACCGATTGCAAGGCATGTGTAAGGTCGTGTGTGCTATGGGTTTTCAGGCCAATTGGTTTTTTGGCCTCTTTTGTGTCTTTTGTGATGAAACATCTGTGCAGATTTGTGGACAGACTACAGTAGAGAGCACTGAGTGCATATATGTCTCGTGTGTACTAGGTGCGGCCCAAGCTGTTTACATCTTGGACCCAGACTGTGCTATGTATTTACCAGAGTGGTATGGGTCCTGTGAGCACTTCAGGATTTGTGGGTTCTTTAGCACTTCAGACAGTGATTTATATGAGTCAGGGACCTGGGACTGGAAAAAGAAGGCATGTGCTGAAACATGCAGTTCATTGAGTGTCCACTAGAGGGTGGCTGCAGCGCTGAGTCAATCCTCAGAACTAAATGCCCAAATTTACAGCAGAAATGAATATATTAATTATATATTATAATAAGTGGTCTTTAAGTAAACTTTTATTTTCTTACACAGAAGTATGGGAAGAGTATTTGTAGAATCAAACTTCCTATGAAATCAAATTTAATATTTCAGTTCACTTCAAAGTCATTTCCTTTAAAACATACATGGCCATATACTACATAGACAACACATTTACTCTTTTTTACAATTGAAACACTTCCATGTTTTTTTATGTCTCCTGCAGAGGATCTGTATGCTAGCTAGCAGTTTTGGGTCATCACTTGGTCATTTTAGATCGTAATTCTCCAAGTGGAGTTGAAACACCAGAACAAACTGGAATTTTTGGGAAGAGGCAACCTCCTTTACTCTATTTGCAAGAAACACTTACATATTCAAAAGCAAATGGCATTTTGTGAGCTGTTTCAATAGGATTTTTAATAAGTTACTGTGATTAGACCATCAATGGATGGTCTATGAAGTTAACCCATGCTGTTGGTATAACTTAAGTTACCTTAACTTATATGAATTAGATCAGCATTTACTCATTGTGTTAATACTAGATGCAAAGTTGACATTAATTGAAAGAGTGAAAAACACAAATGTACGTGTTGACCCTCATCAAATAATTGAAACTTACGTGGTGGTGTTTAATAAAACAGAGTTAAAAGCGTATTAGTGGTGGTATTGTTAAGTGTCAGCCCTTGCTCTTTTCCAGTTCTGCTCTTTTATCCAAATGTTTTCACTTATAGCTTCAAGCGCAGCTGACAAACCAAAGGGTGACCTCATGGCTGGTATATCCTCTTCTTTCGTACAATCTTTGATCAGGGACTCTGTCACGAAACTGTGAATTGTATGTGCAGTTGTATGCTGTATAAGACTGTATGTTTGAGCAGGCGAAGTTGCTCAGAGCCCATGTGACCCTTTGTCCTGGAAGTAGAGGATGGTGTGAATGAGCGAGGTCACCGTTCATTGTGGCCTGATGGGAGTTGAGGCATCTGTCTGGGCTATGATGAATAGCGAGCACCTGCACTACTCACGGAAACTGGAGAGACTGAGAGATGGAGAGGAGGGGAGGAAAGAGAGCGAATGTCCAGCTTGGAAATTGGCAACAAGAGACCTCACCTGCTACAAGGCAGCAATAAAAAAACTTCCATTCCTGCCTTTTTGAGAACTTCATCCTACATCCCTCTTCTCAGTACCACTATGATACACACAGACTCATGCAAATGTCCACACACCAGCTCAATCCCCTTTATTTGAGATGTTTGTCTTGCTAATGTGAAGTACCTCTGGGAGAATCAGACTTTATGCATGGAGACCACAAACTCCTTGCTTTGTGGTCTTAATAAGGACTAACCACTTGCCGAACTTGGCCAGAGCTGGACCGCGTGTCCGAGGGGAGAGAAACAAAAAGGCGCAGAGAGACAAAGAAAGAGAGAGTGAGAATGAGTGATGATAAAGATAGAGAGTGCTGGATGGAGAAAGAGAGTATGTGATGGCGAGAAAGAGAGAGGTCGAGGATTGTTTTACAAACAGAATTCCTTTAATTAATCACCCTGTTTGAACAGCTGGCCTACTCAAGACAGGTCGTAACGGGATCCCTACATGGAAGTGCGGATTACAGACGCGGATTCGGCAGAAAAATATTAGCTGTCAAACGTTGCGGCCGTGAGGTGCAAGAGAAGGCCCCCGTTTCCTGGTGCTGAGCGAGCCACAGACAGGGGGGGGTTGCTTAACATGGCTCCCCGAGGACCCCGACTGCACAAGGCAATGTAGGGGCCTACGGAGGGGTCCAGCCTCCAGGCCAGGGGGCAGCCCCCAAGGCCAGCGACAGTCCCACAGGGCTGGGCCTAGTGCAGGAGTCTGGAAGAGGGTTCAGATTTAGGGTCAGGCTTTGATATGGGACTGGAAACTTGGAGACCCCCATGTTAGCATTTATGTACAGGCTGCACATAAACAACTGAGAGCAGCTGTCAAGAGAGTATGCGTGTCCTAGTGGTACATGTTTATTATCGATGTCCCTGAAGAGGGATTGACATCATGGTTAAGAATGTGGCTATGAAATATTTGGCTACCTACTCTCTGAAAATAAATACAGTTTGCATGTTCATCTGCTTGTAGACAGGTCATTGGCGTTGTGAAGGAAGCCTGGGAATTACATTTATTCACAAATACTCATCAGTGACTTTACATGACGTGAGAGCTTCCTGTGGACGTTCTTTATTTTTTGAGCCAAAAGACTAAGTTACATTCATGACAGCAATATTTTACATAAATTACATTTATTTTGAATTGTGATCTCCATAATATAACACAAGCCTAAGGGCTGTTTCTCAACAGTGTAAAGTGTGGGAATCAGGGGGTCTAATGTTGTAGTCACAGTTTTGATTTAGTGTCTTTTCAGATATTTTTTCTGTCACTCTTTTTATTGTCTTTGAAAATAAAATGTGATGAATACAACATCATAGTATCACGGGTTCTAACATGAAAAAGTCAGTCTTTCCAACACAAAGATATCATACACTGTTACCCATAAAGCTGGAATAAAATATTTTTCCTGCCTCTCATAAGATAAGACAAGATAAGGTAAGGTAAGATAGTCATACAACTATGAGCGCAATAAAAATAAAGATATGTATACACTCTTAAGTGAAGATGGAATAAAAAAACAAAATACCACACACACACACACACACACACTATATTGCCAAAAGTATTCGCTCACCTGCCTTGACTCGCTTATGAACTTAAAGGTATGGTGGGAGATCTTGGAAAAAACGGTTCCAGCAATTCAACACAAGTGAGATTTTGAAAATATACACTCCCTCCCTCCTTCTTCAGCCCACCCCTCGAAACCACTGAACTGATATCTGATGGACGTATCAGCAGCAAATAAGTGTAAAGATGATCAGTAAAATGATTGGTTAGAGTTTTCCTCTGGTTACACCCTCTAGACTGGACTAAAACTTTTCTCTTTTTTTGTAACCATTCTATTTCAGTGGGTACAATGGGATTGTGAAGAGGTTTTCAAGCAATATGTTAAAAAATTTTCCAAAAAAGATCTCCCACCATACCTTTAAGTGCCATCCCATTCTTAATCCATAGGGTTTAATATGATGTTGGTCCACCCTTTGCAGCTCTAACAGGTTCAACTCTTCTGGGGAGGCTTTCCACAAGGTGTAGGAGTGTGTTTATGGGAATTTTTGACCATTCCTCCAGAAGCACATTTCTGAGATCACACACTGATTTTGGACATGAAGGCCTGGCTCTCAGTCTCCACTCCAGTTCATCCCAAAGGTGTTCTGTCGGGTTGAGGTCAGAACTCTGTGCAGACCAGTCAAGTTCATTAACACCAGACTCTTTCTTCCATGTCTTTATGGACACTGCTTTGTGCACTGGTGCACAGTTATGTTGGAACGGGAAGGGACCATCCCCAAACTGTTCTCATAAAATTGGGAGCATGGAATTGTCCAAAATCTCTTGCTATACTGGAACATTACAACATCTGAAACAGCTAAAACATCTTCTGAAAATTAAGCTAAATCACTTATTTTGAGGTGGAAAAAAAAAGTTTTGCTGCTGCGACGATGTTCTTCTCTTGACAAAGAAGTGGACACTGATATAGTTTTGGACATCCACTCAGCCTCCTGTTATGGGTTCCCTGTTCTGTGACCAACAAACAGTATTTATAAGTACACATCAGGCACATTACCAGTTTTTATTGACTCCCAGCTGCCCCAGTCAAACTAAGTCCTGCAGACCTCAAAGCTTCTATTTGCCCTACAATCTTATTAACGGTGCAATGATTTACAGATGGGCCACCAGGACATGCAAATAAAATGAATGAGAAATGAATGACTCCAGAAAAAATAAATGTCCTGACATTTTTGGAAAGAAGCTCAATACATTGTATGCCAACTGGAGCCAGCACCTAGTGGGCATCAGCAGTATTACACTTAAAATCACTTCCGCCAAGGTTCCTTCAATGGATTTTAATGTTCAAATGTGTATTTATACATTTTCTCCCATGCGATAAACCCCTAAAAGTGCTTTGGTGCTTTCCATTACTACTAATTTCTGCACAAACCATTGGAGGAAAATCTGCCCTTGTTGTATTGTATTCAACTGAAAGTGAAAACAGACTTATTTTTGTGTCTTCCTTTTTCCTGTTCCTCTGTTTCAACTTCTCTTTGACTCACACCCTCTGTCTTTGTCTCAATATCTCATTCTGTCCAGTGACTGCAGGAGGAGAAAAGGGAGTAATGTTGGCTCAGGTGCTTGATTGTGAGAACACTAGCTTACATTTACATGTAGGGTAGGGAGGAAACAAATGCTCCCCCGACCACACACACACACACACACACACACACACACACACACACACACACACACACACACACACACACACACACACACACCTCACCAAAATGTATCACTCTAATTGTGTAAACAGCAATATTGGTCTCAGACCTTCCACCCTGCCTCCACTCCCCTTTCTCTCATGGCCATGATGTAATTACCAAGGCACTTAATTAGTCATTGCAGAGTCCTGCAGAGGATACAGCTAGAGAATGACATTTACCACATCAACCATGTTAAAGCAGAAACCTCTTCCATTTAATGAATGTCAGTCACAGCCGCATAATGTTCAGAAGCCAAGGACCCAGCTATTTCAGGCCTGGTGCACATGTACAAAGGTATGTTTTAAGGGTTTTCTTGTTCCACATCCTTTCCTTGTTTCTATACGCAGTCTCTGCACACATGAAAACACAAAAATACAACTGAAGGAAAGTCAAAGAGCATGATAAAGGAACAGGTGGCAGTTAACTCATAAAGACCCAGTGCTATTTTTCCAAATTATTTTTGTCCCTATTTAACATTTCTTAAGTGATTTATCACCATTTATCATGATCCTTTCTATCTTGTATTCTTTTCAGTGAAAATCAGGTATTTTTCTATATTTATTTTACTTTAATCATCAGGCTGAGATTATATTTGAAGGTTATCATATTAAAACAGAGAGAAAGGGACTTATTATGTCAAATCTATCATTAACTGAATATAAACCCAGTGGATATCATTCACTGTCATTGATCCAACTCCATGGGTTTTACTGGTCAATCAGGGTTGTAGAAGATGACGGTGTTTCCACGTTCACTGCAGAGGCTTTGAACATCCAAATCTGATGACCATGAATAGATGACAAACTGTATTTCACACCAATTATTTACATGTACTGATAGAATTACTGGATAAACAGGTATTGAACAGTTTAGATCATTAGATGCTCTTGGTCACTGGTGTATATTTGGGTCTTTATCTGTTAACCATAAAGCCACAATGGTCAATCAGAGGGCTGAAAAAAGCAACAGAGAAGTAAAGTTTTATCCCTTGCACACAGGATTACTGTGAATGGAGAAATACATTTTTCAAGTCAAGGAAATCAGTCTGACCTGAACAAGTTTCAGACTATGAAAATTAAAGAAAGATGTTGACTTAACTCTGCCAACTGCTTTTCAAGGGTCTCTGCAGCTTTCAGCGACCAGAATTGTTGTGGTTTTTATCTTTTTTAATACTTTGTCAGTCCTTCTCAAATGAATAAAATGTGCAGAGATGGTGTTAGTGACGCACATAACAAGAGATGCAGGCAACTGATGTATTCAGCACATGAAAATCAAACGAGTAAAACTGAAGTGTTACTGTACAATGTTTATGACAAATGATGACTTTCTTCAGTAGCAAAATTACCTTTTAAATTGAAAAAAAAAAAAAAAACTATAGGTAAACAAAGGCAAAATCTAAATGGATCAAAAAATGATTTGTTTCTCTCCCATCTTGCATTTTTTTAAAAGTAGTGTTTTATGGCAGGACTACTATGGTCTTACTTCAGAAAAAAAACTGTATTGCAGTCATTTTCCTCTTTGAATTATGCCATCATTTATACATTAGATGTATGTAGATTTAAAAGTTAATTGTACAAGTCACAAAAGCTGTAGATTATGGTAAAACTGTGTCAAATAAATGAATGAAGTAAAAATACATGAATTGAAACTACACACCTGCAAGTTATACAGGTGATATATTCATAACTTTCACTCGCTGCAGTGACTTTGGAGCTGCTGAGGACGTTTTGCAGCTTTAACATAATCAGACTTGGAATTTTCACCTCTGTTTAATGCTTTTTCACCTAAGTCTTGAAGACTGAGATGAACTATGCCATGGTAAGACAAGAGATGCAGTCTACTGAGCTGTTTTTACATAAAACAAGATAATACTAAACTGCACTTTTCTTGACAGGCACAATTAGGTTTTAAATAGACAAGCATCATATGTGTAGCCAAAAGCACAATATTTACTCTGAAGTCTAGTTCTAAAGGGCACAGCAGAACAGGCTGTCACAGTCTGCTCCGGTGTGGCCGCTGACCCCGCCCTCAACAATCACATTCACCTGCTGCGCACCACACCTGGAGCAGATCTCCATCAGGAGCCTTTATGAGAGGGTTCCCTTCAGCATGAGTCTGTTCATTCACGACCACATCACACAGACCAGACTTTACCTCTCTTTAGAAGTTAGCAGTAACCTCTGTAGTAGATTCTGACACTTCTGTAACTGTACATATTTATGAGGAAAATGGAAACAGTCTTGTTAGCATGGTTAGCATGTCCACCATAGCACAATATTACGGCATGTACAAAGCAGATAAGAGCACAGGATATGACATCAAACAAATCACATAAACACACTCCGACTAAAAATGATTTTTTTTTTATGAGGTTAACTGGTCACATGGTGTGAAACTGAAACAATGCAAACAAAGTATGATACAGGGTAATAAATTATTTTGTGAATTAGCTTAGCTTAGCTTAGCCTAGCTTAGCTGAGTCATGTGCCCAATTTTACAAAGATAAACTTACTTAAATGATCAAAAATCTCCTACTCACTATATATGCATTTTAACAGAATCTTTCTGCTCAAAGACTTTGTGTTCCATAAGACTGTCCATGTGAAGGTGAACCAGTTCCCTACCTGAACATTTTTCCTGTGTTTTACTTAAAACCCAACCCCCGAAGGAGATGCAAGGGTTTTTGGTTTGGTTTGCTTGTTTGATGTAACACAATAGCAACAAAACTTTTGGTTTAATTCATACCAAATTGGGTTTATAGATTGCCAGTGATCCAGACAAGATCTGATTACATTTTAAGAAAAGAAGGTCAAATTTAGAATTTTTTAAAATCTTTTTTTCCCCTCCCATTTACTTACAATGGGCAAAAGTTCAAACGTCTGTAGCAGTAAAAGTATTGGGTAAATTCGTACAAAATTGGGTTTATAGATTGCCAGTAACCCAGAATAGATCTGATTACATTTTAAGAAAAGAAGGTGAAATTTAGAATTTTTAAAAATCTTTTTTTCCCCTCCCATTACCTTACAATGGGCAAAAGTTCAAACGTCTATAGGAGTAAAAGTAATAAAAATAATGGATTAGATTTTTATTGTGCTTTACAAGTCACTCAAGGTACCTCCTCAAAGCGCTCTACATTATTGACCCATTATTCATTCACTCTCACAGTCTCCCTCTAGTGGTGGTGGAAGTGTGGCCACCATTTTGCGCCTATGGCCCCTCCGACCACCACCAAACATTCACATGCATTCATACACCAGTACATGTAACACTGGAGGCAAGGAGGGTGAAGTGTCTTGCCCAAGGATACAATGGACTGACTTGGAGAGAGAGAGCGGGATTTGAACTGCCAACCCTCTGGATATTGGATGACCTGCTCTACCACCTGAGCCATAGCCGCCCAAGTATTGGGTAAATTCCTACAAAATTGGGTTTATATATTGCCAGTGACTCAGAATGGATCCAATTATATTTTGGGAAAAATAGGTCAAAGTTCAAATTGTTTATGAATTTTTCAAATCTTCCCATGTACTTATGATGGGCAGGGGCTGTTGTGCCTGGCATCACTTGTTTATCTTTATAAATAATTTTCATTGTCTAACCCAGCAAATGTGAACTACTGTTGCTCTTCACCTTTCACAGATTTTAAGAAGGACACAGCCTTATAAAAACGGACCAAAGTGTTTGGTTCAAAGCTACCAAAGGTCTATTTTCAGTGACCTGCGGCTGTATATGAATGTAACCTGTTTGAGAAAATACCTGTGTACATATGGACTAGGCCTTAGTAATACAATATCTGACTTTAAAGCCCCTCTGAGAGACATCACCCATGGAAAGCAGAGACCCGCCTGGACAATGGTGTAAAAAATGGCTCTTTCGAACATCGTTGAGCTTCCTTTGTGAGCCCCATAAGGTTTCATCCCAGAGTTTAGTGGTGATTTTCTGGTTTTCTCTCTGAATCCCAATGGGGAGGCAGCAGCTTATTCAGTGAACCGTGGTCAGTTCAAAGCACAGAGAGGAGCTGGAGCAGCGATGTGGTCGATGATCTATAGCAGACTGGACCACCAGGGTCATAGAATATGGCTTTGGTGTACTCTGTATCTGTACTTTTATGTGTGTGTGAAAAGCCACTGTCTCTTTGAATACATTTACACATTAAACAATAATTAATAGTTGCCCGTTGTGCAGTGGATGAATAGACTTTTGTAACAACCTGATCATTATTTCAATACTGGTATTATAATTTAATGCTTGTAAAATTACTCATAGGTACGCATAATCTAGAAAACATCATTATTGGACAAAGGAAAAAAAGATTAAAAGATTATAAAAGGTCATTTGAGCACTATTTTGTGTAAATCATACTCAGAATGACATCATATTGTTTGACATAAATACTGCGCAAGACCAGGGGCCTTTTGCCATAACTGCACCAGCATGTTATTATCATTACATGCAATTTTTTTCCCTGCTGTGTAACCCATGGAGTGGTGTGTTTAGGGTAGGTGCTTTGAAATTTTCTGGACTGTGGGAACTGAGGAAACAGTACTTCAAGTTGACAAAAACAAAGTCAGTCGAAAATGGTGTCATGTGAAACCTTGTGTATGTTCACTGCGGCTTTGTTATGTTCATTTTTTATACATCAGTGAGGAGGTATTAAGATTAAATAGACAGTAATTTGCCAGAAAAACACACCACGACGCACAGAGGAATAATAACATTGACTGAGAGAGGATCATATTGATGTGATGTGAGATCTGTTTACTATAACACGCAGTCTGCTGGGTCTCACAGGTTAAAACTGGATGTGCAGAGAAATGTATCTATTTTATGCACGCACAATGTAAAGTGTTCATGCAAAGTTAGTGTCAGATTTATAGTATATTTTGTTTTTGTTACCATGGATATGTTACTCCATCACAGTCATTCTAAAGGGACAGGTGTAAACATAAAAAAGGACAATATGTAAATGAAAAGAAAAGGATTAAACATTTGCACAAAATGAAACTTTTCCTTCATAAATGGTGATCTGCTTATGCTGTCTTATCACCTGCTTTAATTTTAATCTTAATCTTTTAGCCCTCTCTGCCTTTTATTAAGCTACTGTTAAACATTACAACCACTTAATTCAATTACACCAAAAAAAAAAAAAAACAATAAAATTATATCTGTTACACGTGTAACTAGATGCTTTTCCATTGTATATATGTGCAGAACTTTACCGATATTTACTGAATGTTGAAAAAACAGAAGTGCGGAATGTCAGTCTTTCCAGTCACTTTAAGTCACAAATGCAATGAATTGTTTATTTATCGTGAAATGAGATGAGACGTCGTTCCACAAACATGGCAACCAACATAAATATCATGTTGATTTACAGATATATTCATTATTAATATATATTATCCCTCTATCCTGTACTAAATTTTTAAAAAATGATTCAGTGTCCTGGTGCGTCTACACATACCATGACATGTTTCTTTTAAAACTCTTCTTCATTTGTGATGTCCGTCACCATCTGGTTTTTTTTTTTTTTTAATTCACATGACTCTAGTTGCGGAAAATGTTCTTTCCATTGCAGTTTTGTGTGATATACCATTTGTGCTACAGATGAAAAACCACCTCTTGCCAACACAAAAAACTTTTAATGGAAAAACAAGAGTTTTGGCGAAGTTGTCATTTTTCCATTCGGTAAATCTTTATCAGTTTGAGGGTCAATGGAAAAGCAACTAATGTTTTTGGCATGTTTGTCCAAACACAGAGGCCACTGAATCTAAAACGGTTGCATGAAGTGCTGTTAATGTTATTAATCTTATGTTAGATGCAAGAAAAAAGTTCCTCAAATATTCCCTCCCATATTGGTCCTTCATGCATTCATGAGTAAAACTGAAAACCAAAAACTGTCAGCGTTAGCATTTTTATTAATCCATTTATGAGTTATTTTCTTTTCTTTTTTTTTTTTTTATTATTTTAACAGTTTATTTTCTTCTGAAAAGGACATTTCTATTGAATGAATGAGGTTTGGATATGGTATACATTTGGTTATATTTTCTCAGTCATGTCTATATAATTTGTGTGTACACATGGATGAGGATGCTGTTTGTAGTTCTTTAATGCAGGGGTTGAAAAATGGAAGAAATCTCATGGAGAATGACAGGAGATGGAGCCCTCATCCAACAGAGATACATACTAGGTGTTGTTTGTACATAAATGTGCTCATATCAACGTACATTTATATATGAAACGCATACATAGCATTACTATTATTATAATAAAGGTGAACTTCGTTAAGCTTGGTTCAATGCGACATAACAGGTTAGTTTATTAAAATCAGGGTTAATAAATATCCCCCACGGAAACAAACCGAAACTAATATTTGTGCTGGCGCAAACATCAATGTCATTACAAATCCGCTTTTCCTGACTTTTCTCTGCACCGTTCACTCCTCTGCCACTCCTTTATCACACAATCTCTAAAAATACGAAGAATAAAATGTCAAATAAAAACTGGAAACAGAAACTAACACTTTTCCTTGAACAAAACACGTGTTACTTTCACTCCTTTCACAGGTGACCACACAGCTCAGTGTTGAAAATGTCATCATACGTTTAAGCTGCCTCTACTGCTGAAACAATAAAACAATAAAATGTTCACACACACACACACACACACACACACACACACACACACACACACACACACACGCTTTCTAATTTAATAAACTCCAGCAAATGTAGTATTTACATAAGAAGCCATTACCTCCGGGCACAATTGTACCCCTATATTACCCTAACAATAAAATAATCCTATTAAAAAGTAACAATAAAATAATCCTGTTAAGCATAAACAGACTTTATTTGGCATAAAGAGGATCTATGTGCAACAGCAGAGAGTAACACACACCAAGAAACAGAGACTGACTGTTAGAGTAGAATCCCAAATCAGTACATAAAACATTCATAGCAGATTTGTGTGTCTGTACTGTTCGTGAATAAGGACTAGTGTTTGCACAACGATGACATTAAAACAGAAACTGAGGAAAAATGGGTTCTGTGAAATGTTAAATACAAAGTGTGCGTGAACTTAAGAGGTGGATGAAGCTGTTTTGAAGCCTGAAGCTGCCACCGTGCTGTTATTATGGACGTAGAAGTGCCCATATTTGGACAAAAGGGAGGAGCTGAGGAAGAGTAAATGATGAAGTTCATTATGGTAATGTTCACTCACCAAAAACGCTGTTACGTTAACCGTTTTAAGACATTATAACAGGCTGCCAAGGTGTCTTCATTTTTCTTTGCAATAAAAGTGTCAGAAAATGTGTTTTTTGCTCATTCTTTTGCACCTTTGTTTTCAATTGCTGGACATTAATTACTGTATTTTCCAGATTATAAGCCGCTACTTTTTTTTCCATGTCTTGAATCCTGTGGTCTGTAATGTGATGTGGCTAATCTATAGATTTTTTTTACGGGCTAACAGCCTCCAGGGGGCGCTCTTAGCAGGAAGTGAAAAAGTGAGACAGACTGGTGGAAGAGGTGACGCACCGAGAGGGACGCTAGTTTTAAGCTTAACTCATTCACACACTCTCATCATGGAAAATATACAAAGAAATGCCCATAGGATAGAATAGAATAGAATAGAATAGAATAGAATAGAATAGAATAGAATAGAATAGAATAGATCTTTATTGTTACTGTCACAGGAACAATGGAGATCGGTTTAGCAGCTCAGTTCAATTTAGCCGCAAGACAGTTATATGATACAGCTTTTAATTAAAAGTGACACTGAGAGCAACAATGAAAGAGACTGAGAAGGTGTATGATGGAGTCTTTCTGAGGCTGTTCTACACCGACACTAAAGAAGAGGACTTCAGTGGTTTCAGTGCACAGGAGGAAAATGGAGACAGCGATCAACGACTTTTCTGGGGTTTTTTTTTCTTTTAATTTGTCTGCATTTATTCTCATAGTTTAACACCACAAACAGGGTGTCAACTTTTTATGAGATCAATGCATATTTTATTCTTGCAGGCAAATATTTTAACATTTAGTGTGTGACCGTCACCAGCCCTCCCTGGAAGCTGAGCTGTCAGTCTTTATTAGATTTAGGTAGAGGGCAGTACTGCACCGCGGTGAGTTAAAGGGGACATCAATAGTAGGTAGTAAAGGACGAGACGAGGGGGGGGGGGGGTGCCGACAAGCAGTAGAGCAGTGCTATTTAGGATGCAGGAGTGATTGAGACTCTGTTAATCCCAACAACCGACACCACTTCCAAAAACGGTATCGAAAACAAACTAAACCAAAAACAAACATAACAAGAAAAAGAGTATTAAGCACCTCAGTTGTGCAGGTCTTGATAGTTTAGGGGAGGTCACCAGAGGACATGAGTGAGGGAAGAATGTACAGAGTGCATGAGTTTAATGTCAAATCCAGTGAGTGATTCAGCACTGACTGCCGGGTCCCATCAGTTCTCAGCAATGGGACCCAACAGGACCTGGTAAGCCCTGAGCCAACATGCAAATGTGGTGGACGCCGAGGTCTGAAGCAGCAACCCAGCATGGGCAGGCCGGCCAAGCCCCCCCCAGCGGCCTGCAGAAGCACCCATGAGGCGTCCCCTAGAGAACTGCCGGGGCCACAGGGAATTACTGTTTTTTTAATCAGCTGTTTTACTGCCATGTTGCTGTTGTGTTACTCCCATGTTATAGGCACTGTTAGGAAAAAAGCAGTTAATGTGTGTAAATAGATATCTAAAAAAATCTTTCTGTGTAAATGTAATGCTACAGTATGGACACTTGCGGCTTATAATCAGCTGTGGCCTATAAATGTAAAAAAAAAAAAAAAAAATCTTTTAAAATTTGGTGGTGGATTACATTCAGGTGCACGTTATAGTCTGGAAAATACGGTATGATTATTCTAAATAATAGAATCAACAGTGTCTTTAAGTAAAAAAAAAAAAAAATGAAAAAACAGACTTGAAGTATTCAGCAAATTTATTAGAAACTGTAAATGTCCAGAACTAAACTTTTTGATAATAAACTTTGAATATTTAACATCTGCTCAAACATGCTTTTTGGTCTTGAACACTCAGTGTCCATATTATGGCTTCATGTTTTTGTTTTTTGTTTTTTTTTGTCATTTCCAGGCATGCTGTAAAAGGAAGAGGGAGATAAATATACAGTATATTATTAATAATTTATGGAGAAGGGGAAGGATTTAATAAATTGCACTTCTTCCTACCCCTGTTCAGGTATGTAAATGAAACTACTGTGCTGTTATCCTGTCTAAGATTGTACTTATTTTTTTTATTTTTCTATCATTATTATTATTTATGTTTTTCTTGTTCACATATATGTTACATTTCATTGCATGTTTGGAATAAATCACTAAAATCAAATATCGAATCAAATTTTGTAGCTTGTGTGGAAGTCTCTGAAGCAGTTCCTTTCTACTTGTAATAGAGTTCCAGATTGTTGCAATAACTGTTATATAGTGTCAGAAAACTTAGGATCTCAGCTGTTGGACGCCATTTCACATCTGTGGATAGCGCAAACAGTTCAGGAACTACTGTTATTTGAATGCAGCGCCAGAGAGATTACAGTTGTTAAAGGGTTAAACACTATACGTAATTTCATAAGTGATCAGTTTTAGCAAATTAAAGAAAAAGGTTTGATTAAAAAAAAAAAAAAATACAAAAAATGTGCATAAAAACAGAGTCGACATTAAAATGTGCAGTAAAAAGGCATGTGCTGATGTGCTTTTTATTCACATTGTCATCCTGGAGCTCAAAGAATAGTTTAAGGTCAAGAAATCTGTCAAACTCCACATGCCACACCCTTAAAGCTGTAGTACTTAATATTTTTTTTTTAGCATTATTGGAGAAATTTTCTACTCTAATGGTGTGAGAGGACATGAACTTTATGCATTTATTCCAGTCTGCAGAAAATCCCCCCATGACACTCAGGTTTTATGTCATCTGTTGTTTTCAGTCAGGTGTGATTGACAGCTATACGTACAGTACCAGTCATTAATCCGAACCTGAGATGCAAACAGATACCCACTGTTATAGATGTTTGTTAAACTTTTCCCTCACAGTATGAAAGACATCTATAGCCTAGACATATTCACTCTTTTTTTTTTTTTTTTTTTTTTTTTGGAAAGGTGTGTGTTTTCCAGTTCTGTTGTGTTTACATCTTCCTTTTGGCACCTGCAGCTTTAATTATGCATAACTTTAAGCCAACAGCAAAGGAAATTAGCTTCAGATACTAAAACTGTCTTTTGTTGCCAGCTGTAAAGATTTTTATTTCTGTTGTAAAGTTTGGCATTTTAATATGTGGGAATTGACTCACTTTTGGAGACAGCCTCTAGTGGACATTTTAGGAACTGCATGCTGTGACAAGTTTCCCCACAAATGTGTCTTGTCCTTGTGTCTTCATATGTCATGGGTGTGATGTTGAGGTAAGCTCTGAATGCAACATCACACCCACATCCCAGGACATTCTCATGAAGCTGCCATTTGTTGCCATGCACGTTGTTAACTTATCTGTATGCTGTTGCATGGAGCCCTTTTTTCCCATAAGACACGGAGGCAGGTCGTACGTCCACATCTGTGAGTGCACAATATGTGCTCATCACAGAGGCACTTGGGTGTCATTGTATGGTTTTGTGTTCATGTTTGCATTACGTTAGCCGGATTAGTGACATCTCGTGGGTGTGTTAGCATCCATCACTCTGAGAATATGTGTGTTGATTGTTGTTGTATGTGTGTGTGTTTGCGCATATGTGAATTCCCACCCTTTTCCCCTTTTTTCCCTGTAAGCGGTTGTTTGTGTGCGCTTAATGAACACAGCCACGGGATAAACAGCCGCATGATAAAACGATTACAATTAAGCACATGTGTGACGCATAGGGCAGAAGGATGGAGATGTGGAGGGGGAGAGAGCAAACAAAAGATGATAAATGAGAAGACAAGGTGTGAGAAAAAGAGGGGGGGGTGGATGCAGATCAGTTCAGTGGCTCGTCTGGGAGACTGGAGGCGCTCCCACGTCCCTCTGCTCTCTCCCTTGGATGACCCTGCTCCCCTCTGTCTGCATTGGGAGAAAGGAAACGGACGAAGGATTTACTGTTGGGTCCTGACTTGTACACATTCCTGGTGTTGTTTTTCTCCCCTCGGCCCCTCGGCCATACCAAAGGCCTCTAAAACAACAGGCTGTCAGGTTGTGACAGCTGGCTTCAAACAGCTCCTACAGCAGCCCTGCACCAGGTTCCCAGCCTCAGCAAAGGCCTGTGTGTGTCCATGTATTTGTGTACAGAGGCTGCAAGTAACAAAGTACAAGTACTCTGTTACTGCACTGATCCTAGTAACCCTTTAAGGTATCTGTACTGCACTATAGTGTTTTACTGTTACTCAAATATCTGTGTAATAATACTTACTTTTTCAGGTCTGTCACTTTATTTTTAAGGATTTTGAAGGAAGCTGTCAATTATTTACATCACTGTATTAGATTAGATTAGATTAAATTAGACTAGATTAGATTAGATTAAATTAGACTAGATTAGAACAGATTCGATTAGATTAGATAGAATTTCTCTGGGAAATGATGCCTTTAAACGTATCATTTCTCTTGTCTTCACATTGCCTCATGTTCCTTCCATATATCTGTATGTTTATATATATTTATGTGATTGTATATTGTATACATAATCAAATACGTCTTGGATTGTGTATATTTATTTGATTTTATGCTTTCATCTTTGTTTACTGCCGCTGACATTGAATGAGTTTACGGTTTTGTATAATAGTTGTATTATTTGTGTACAAGGGCGGGAACTATTGAAGTACAAATACTTTGCTGCTGGACCAATACTAATGGACTTTTAAGGTATCTATAGTGTTTTATTGTTGCTCAAACTCTAATTATTTCTACAGTTAGCAAACAAGTTTAGAGCACTTTATTGGCAACTTTTTTTGCCTGGTGTTTACTGTAAATTCTGCAGGAAATTTGTTATAGTGAATTAAAAAAAAAAAAAAATCAATCAATAACCCCCCCCACCCAGCTTAGTATTACATAATTAGATTTTTTTTTTCCTACTGAAATTGTTTAAAATGACAAATTTCATATGTTTGATTAACTCTAATTCACTTGACTGTTCATTTGGTCTGATATAACCTTTTACAGTATGTAGATGCTTGTTGTGTATCTGTGTATAACTTCAGCTGCTGAGACTTAACATTCCAGCCTTAAACTGCCCCCCCCCCCCCAAAAATCCCACCCAGTGTCGATCCCAGGTGGCACGGTGGCTTTGAAGCGCTGTGAACCTCCTCGTGACTCCCCTGTCCATCCAGGTGTGTGTGGGCCGGCCCGTCTGCCTCCACCAGAGAAGGCCCTTTTTGTCTGAGCTTTGTCAACCAGGAGAAACAGCATTGATCCCCGTGACCCCCCCTCCGCCCTCCCCTCTCCCCTTCAGAGTGCTACCACACCTCCAAGACACTCCCCAGCTTCAGATGTGGGTGCAGAAAGAAACCAAAGCTGTCTGTCTGGAGGGCGGAGGGCTTGTTGGTGTGCAGGGGGCGGGGATAAGGGCTCCTTTAGGTGAGCAGGAGCAGCTCCTCTTAGCACTAATGGGATAATTGTTTGCACTTCGCAGGTGCTCACAGTCCAAATGAGGTCACAGCTCAAGTGTGCCTCTTCAGAAGTTGAGGAAGGTTGGAATTTTTTTCAGCATGGATGCAAAACAAACACATGTGGGTGTGCTCACACCTATGGATAGATTAGGGTTAAAGGATTAATGGGGGTTTAGGAGGATGTAATTGCAGAAATGGAATATAATATTCATAATTATGTTTTCTTTTGTGTATAATTACGCAAAATGGGAACTGTTGTGTTTTTGTAACCATGAGAATGATGAGTTCATACCTACAGAGAGGACTGGTCGCCTTCCACAAAGTCCACAATGGAAGCACAGCTATGTTTCTATATTCGCTCCAAATGGACCTCCTCTTTTTTCAGTTTTATCAGTGGCATCCAACATAAAGGTCCACTTCCTTAATGTTTGCATGTTGATGAGAGTTCATATTGTATTGACTAACAATAACAACCAACACTGAGACTGAGGGTGGGAGTGGGTATTCAGTCAACTTCATTGGGTTTTCAACTGCCTGTCTGACCTCGACTTGCACCAGCACAGGAATCACCAGCTACTAATACTGGTATCACTTGTTTTTCTATTGATCCTTAAATTATGGGAATATAGCTTGTGCATAAAAATGTACCTAATGGAAAAAACGATCATTTCGCCAAAACTCTTGTTTTACAATTAAAAGCTTTTGCACTGGCAAGAGGTGGTTTTTCAGGCAAAGCACAAATGGTATATCACGCAAAACTGCAGTGGAAAAAACTGTTTCCACAATTAGAGTCACATGAATAAAAAAACAACAACAAAAAAACAGATGTTGACAGATCTTACAATAAGTGAAGAAGAGTTTTTAATAGAAACATGTATGTGTGGACACACCACCAAATCATTTTTCAATTTAGTACAGGATAGAAAGGCAATTTAATAATAATAATAATAATAATAATAATAATAATAATAATAATAATAATAATAATAATAATATTAAATATATCTGTAAATCAACACGATACTTCTGTGCATCGCCATATTTATGGAATGACTTCTCGTGTTATCTCGTGATAATAAACAAATCATCACATTTGTGATTTACTAATGGAAAAACAGACATTACGCACTTGTTTTTTTTTTTTTGTTTTTTTTTTTTAGTAACTATTGGTAAAGTTTTGTGTCCAAGTGAGAAGGGAAGTGATTTTGTTATACAGGAAAACAAAGATATTAGAAAACAACGGACCCATGTAATACATGTATATTGTTGCTTTGTGTAGTAAACATGCACCTGTACGTATACAGTGTCAGAAACATCAGCTACAGGGAATGCAGGTTTAGAAATCAGTGCATAAATCTATGTTTTTTACTTACAGAAGCTCACAGTCTGCCTGAACACGCACTGTAAAAAGTAAAACATTGAATCAACTTAAAAATTTTCTTCAATAGGTCACACATGAAAAAAGTTACTTGAATGAACCAAATTAAATTACGTTAAATGTATTGTAATGTAATTTAATTTGGTTCACTCAACTATTTTTTTTTTTTATGTGTGGCCTATTGAAGAAAATGTTTTAAGTTGATTTAATGTTTTACTTTTTACAGTGCACGTATGTTGTGGTGAGATTACTATATAAACAAACTACATTTAAAAATCAGAGAGAAATCAATGAAATCAAATTTCCAAGTATGCATTCTAATTTTCTATTTCAAGAATTTGTTAAATTACTAAATATAACGATAAATACATAATAAAGAAATTTGAAGAACCAAGTCTCAAGAAATTGAAACTTGAAAAAATTAAAAACAACTACATACATGATAAAATTAAGCTGAATGTACACACATTTTAATAGAGGGTTAAAAAAAAATGGCACCACAGACTAATCTTGTGTGTTTGTGTAATAACCAGATAAGAGAACAATATAACATTTTGGAAGTAAATCAATCAGGAATACAAAAAATACTACAAAAATGGTAAAAAAGTAAAAAAAAAAAAAAAAAAAAAAAGAAAGTATCATTTAAAAAGAACCTTAAATATTTACTCATCTTAAATACATTCTCTGTGTGCAGAGTGCATGAGGCTGCACTCTGATGCTGCTAAACGTCAGCGTAAAACAGAAACAAACAGTGGATGTCAGACGATTACTGTACGTGCAGATAAGAAGCTCTTTCACTTTGTTTATTCATCTGATCTTCTCCGAGGACAGCTTGGAAAAATACTGACATCCACATGAATCCAGTAGATCTATTACTCATCGACACGTGTGGATACATTGTTATGTGTTTACAAGTGAAGCGGATGTGCATACATTCACCTGAATGAGTCCAACAGAACTCCACTGTCAGTCAGGATCATGGGCTGTATCTTTCATCATCTTATGCAGGTATTTTCGTTAGGACATTTCCTGACTTTGAATCACTGTTTGTGTCTATTCTCACATTTAGGGATGTCTCTGGGCCTTTTTTTTTTTCTTAGTTTTTTGTCAAAAAACATCTTGTTTTCTGTTTTGCTCAACATGTATCTCAAAAAAATGTAAAGCCTGTTACTAATTCCAAGAAAAATGTGTTGTCTTTCTCAAGACTCAGGGTGTCCCACTTGACATTTAAAAAGAAGTTACGAAAAAAATAAAGGAAGTATTTAGGCAAAAAAAAAAACAAAAACCCTCATGTGAAAACTGTTCACTGAGAACTTTGTGGAAGTAACGGGGGTGTTATTTCTGGGAAGAGATGTTGCTCATTGCTGTTAACGCCACTAATGAAATAAAAAACCTCCTCAGAGGTGGTGACAGAAATCACACAGAAGACCTGGGCACGTAAAACCTCAACTATCTGAAAGCCTTCTGAGTTCTGACAGGAGGTTTTGGTCCATTTTTATTGTAGTCACCTGCAGACAATTACAGGATTTTTGTTGGAAAAAGCCAACTGCACCTGTATAATCACATACTTTGGAGAAAAAATTTGAAGAATTTAATTTTAAGAAGTAGTTGATGACAATAACACGGTTTTCAGCCAGAGTTTCCCCTTTTGACTACTGAATTAAATTTATTATGAAACAATGTACCAGGAGGCTGTAGTTTACTGTGACTTTAGAGCACTTTGTGGTCCCCAGTGTTACTTTTTTGGCAGTTCGTAAATTCTTTTTTCTCTCTATTTAACCTTTTTAAGTGATTTATCATCATTTATTATAATATTATCTAAGAAAAAAATGACTTTTTCAGAAAAATATATCATTAACTGATTATAAGCCAAGTGTCTCATCCACTGTCATTGATCCAATTCCATTGGTTTTACTGGTGAATCAATATTGAAGAAGATGACGGTGTTTCCATGGTAACAACAAAGCCCCTGAATGTCCAAATGGGTCATATCTGATGACCATGAAAAGATAACAAACTGTATTTTACACCAATTATTTTCATGGATTGATAGGATTAGTGAATCAGGAGCAGAGATGTATAAAGTACTGGAGTAGAGGAGTGCAGTACAAGTACAAGTGCTCTACGAAAAACTGACTTGAGTAAAAGTTGAAGTGTTCTTTAAACATCATACTTAAGTGAAAGTACTAAAGTATTCACAGTTTTTTGAACTTAAATATTGCAAGTAGAAGCATGAAAAAAAATTACTACTCAAGTACTGAAAGTAAAAGTAACATTTAAAGTACTGTGTAACTAAAAGAAAGCAGTCACAAGT
>JAQQZY010000016.1:19732060-19746374 GCA_030068375.1 Ostorhinchus rueppellii | reverse complement strand
CCCCCCCCCCCCCCCCCCCCCCCCCCCCCCCCCCCCCCCCCCCCCCCCCCCCCCCCCCCCCCCCCCCCCACCAGGGCTCCGATTGGCTGCCGCTGATAATAGGCTGCCATTGAGGATTTCTGGCTCGTGCGGATGGGAGGTGTGTTCCTCGCGCCGCAAGTGCACGCCTCCCCCATAAATACCACGCGCAACGGCGGCGCTGATCAGACGCACAAATTAACGGGTCGATCCGGTCACAGTCACACTTTAGCGCACTGTTGCTTTCGGTTTGTTCGCGCGTGCGTCCTGTGAGAAAAAAAAAGACAAGAAAAGTAACAGACAGAAGAGAAGAGAAGTGAGCGGCTGTGAAATCAGATTCCATAATCAGCAGAACCGGCAGCAGGTGTGAATTCATGTCTGTGTTCTCTCCGCAGATTTACTGGTGAGTATGCACCTTATTTCCACTTTGACTTTTACCTGCTCGTGTGCGAACAGCTACATTTCACGTTTTGTTTTTTTTTTGGGGGGGGGTTGCCTTTTATTGTGCCACAACAGTACACTTTTTGCTTCTCACCTGTCTTGTATAATCACATTGACGTAGCTATACTTGTGGCTCATTTTCATTTTCCTTGGTGATTTCCCTCTTTTGTTGTTACACCCACTCTTGTTTCCTCTTGAGATTTTCTGTGGGGTGTTGCCCCTGAAATAGTAAATGTCACAGGCCTACAAACTGGAAAAATACTACATTTACCATTTGTGACCCGAGGCTTGTGCAGAATTGTGATTTGTTAATTTTCAGCCCAATCACTCTTCTTTCCCATACTTTGTTTGGACAGTGAAGTGTTCATAGCTGACTTCATTAGCAAAGTCATTTGACTTCAGGGGCCACATACAGTCCAATGTGACCCCAAGCGAGGAGGATCAGTAAAATAATCGCATAAATGCCTGTAAATGATAACTCCAAATGTGTCTTTGCTTTCATGCATGAAGGAAAAATTACACTACGAAAATGAGAATTGTCTGAACAATCTGTTTTTTTTTTTTTTTTTTTTTTTTTTTTTTTTTTTTCAGTTACCCATGTGCTTTAGAATTTACAGATCACAGTGGATCTACAAAGGTACAAAATAGGCAACTGGAAATGAAGAATATAGTAGTTTATGATCAATACAACTTGTTATGACTTGTGACACCCTTAACTGTTAATTTCCTCTGTAACACATTTTTTTGCAGTGAGCAAATTCATCCTGTGGCCCAGGTTTTGGCCCGTAGACCATATGTTTGACCCCTCTTTTACTCTGTCCATTTACAACTGGACTAGGACACTGCTTAATCTGCAGGTGCAACTGTAGAGTGACATGCAATCTGCCTGTATCTGTGACTGTAACTCACCTTTCTCTTGATCAGGGGTGGAAACAAAGGACAAATACTGTTATTTTTCTGATAACTTTTCACTTTTACGCTCATCATTTTAACACGTATCTGCATTTTGTACTTATGACACCCTCCAAAAAAGGCTTTAGTTTTAATGCACATTAGGAGAATTATCAGTTACTTTCAGACTGGAATTGGATCGGACAGTAACACATAAGATGTGGCACCAAAATGTAATGGTAGATGTAAAAGATGTAACTGGGCAAAACTGATATGAAAAGGTGATGGATCATGGAGAAAAGGCTTCATATAGTTTAATTTTTTAGATATAACAAAAGAAGAAAACATAAATAACTTCAAATTTATCAAATTTTGTTTCTAATTAACAAAATCATTGTTATTCATTAAGAAAATGACCAATCGGAATAACAAAATAGTCCTTGTTGACTAGTAATAACCATAAATGTCTGTATTTAGTGTCCACCTTTGGTGCATATAACAGTTTACATTCTTGCTGCCATTGTTTTTTTAATATAATTTTGCACAGGAATGCAAGATAACTGGAATTGTGTAACTTCATTAAAAAAAAGTAATTTGCTGCTGCATTTGCACCTTTGGAAAATATTACACTTAAATGTATGGCTAGCAACAATAGTTCTGTTTTAGCATTAAAGATATGGTTTGTATAAAGGATCTTGCATATACTGGTGGATTAACTATTATAGAAACATAGATATTTTGGTAAACAGAAATACTGTTAAATGGTGGCGGCAATGGTGCACCTTATACTGGGTGGAGGTGGAAGAATATATTTAAATGCTGTTTTTATTTTATACAGAAGTAGAATGGTTTAGTAGTTGTAATCGTATATTAACATGACAAAACTGAGGAAGTTTTTACAGTTTCTGTTTCAATGTCCTTCAGAATCCTACTTTTACTTGCGTGTAGCTCAGAGCCTGTTTATCATCAACTGCAGTAAAGAAGTTGGATGAGTACTTTTACTAGAGTCAAGTATCTGCAGTAAAGATGGTATTTACCACTATTCAGAGCCTCCACTCCTCTGTTTGCCTCTTAACACAGGAATTGAGATGTATTTGTCTCATACCAGCCTCTTTATGCAGACTATATTGTGTTGAATGTTTTTCCTGTTTGCAGAGAGGATATGCAAGTTGCTTTGAAACGCTGCTATTTTTTCAAGTGTTCTTCAAACCTCAGCAGGCTCAACTACCAGGAAGTTCAGAAACGACCTCTTTACTGTAACCGCACTTTTTGCTTTCAGTATAAGGCCCGTCTCTGTTCTGTTAGGTTACTTTGTTTTTTTGCTTTGTGTTAAGGGCTATATCATAACAGCACTACTTTCAAGTATGTTGTTGCTGCAGTGTTTATTTTTTAATGTGTGAACAGAGCCATCTTTAAAACACCTTAATTTCAACAGTGTTTCATATGTTTAGCTCTAGAATTAAAACATTTTAACTGGAGTAAAATGTGCTTAAAATGATCATTTGATACATTTTGTTGCTAAGAACTCATTTTCACTTGTATTTTTAAGACAAAACATGCACTGTCTTGACAAATTGAGTTGAATATCTTGATATTTTACTTAATAGAACATCTTTCTAGATATAGACCAACATTCCGTCACTTTCTCTATCTGAAAATGTTTTCCAACAACATTGAGTACATTTGTTTATCTGAATAAATAGAATTGAAGTTATGGTTTCACATCTGGAAATAATGAATGTTTTCCATCGGAATAGTTTCATCCAGGGTGGGATTAGGGGGGGAAATGTCAATGCAGATTTTTCTTTGCGTTGAAATACATTTCTGGAATTGGTCACATAATGTGTCACAGGATTAAGTTGCCAGACATACAGAATACTTAACTCCCATATGCATCACTAAAGATTAGCATGAACCACAGGAGTGTTAACTGATCCATGCATTGTCAGTGGCAGGGAGATCTTTCATTCCACTGCACTGCTGCGCCCCCCCCCCCCCCCCCCCCGCCACACACACACACACACACACACACACACACACACACACCTGCAAACCTTAGTGCTGGCACTGAACATCGCCAGCTTTGCCCTGTCGCCAAGCAGCCTGAGATTTACGACAGTAATAGTGAGAAAGGAGGGGGTTGGCAGAGGGGAAACAATGTAGATAATGCAAGAAGTGACTCAGGATGTACATTAGGAGAGATTGTACAAGAGGCCACTTGGGCTTCTGTCGACACCCCAGCATGATGGCATTAGTGTTGTACAATCGAACGCATGAACCTGACGTTCTGTTGAAACTACTGTGAAAGTCTAGTTAGTAGTAGGGAGCAACTACTTAACACTTAAAGGAACAACTACAATGGCTTCACCCTTGGAAAAATGTAGTTTGGTTTGACTAGAACTACTAAAATATTTCAATTGAATTTGTAACTTTGTAAAGGCTATGTTTGTGTGATTTTTAGGTGCTTAATGTAACTGAAATCAAGGTTCCCACAGGGTCTTGAATTTACAAATCTGCATTTAATACCATAAAGTCTTTAAAAGGTATTAAATTTGATATGGTAGGTGTGTGGGAAATGTCCACACTGCAAAGAAGGTAACACATTCTACTTGGTTTCAGCTGCACAATTTATATTGAAATTAGGAACCAATTATCACAAACTTTGCAGCCCATGGTGAGAAATTAGTCAGAACGGTGTGAATCAAGGTGTTGGCATAAATACATTTGACTAAATTCTTGGTCATGAATTTTTGCTTGTATTGCTATGAAATGGGTATTAAATTCTGTTCCAAGTCTTAAAAGGGTCTTAAATTTCATTTGTAGAAAGCTGTAGGAACCTTGTTAAATGAAAATGTAGACGCTAAAAAGAACTGACCAACAGCGGTTAAACTGTAGTAAAGTATTCAAAGCACACCCTTAAAAATGTCTGTCCTCAGTTTTGTAACATCTGACAAGTACTGTACACTCTGTGCTAAAACTGTCTTCAATGAACAACCTTGGTAGAAGAGTAAAGTGAGTGGTGATGGTGAAAGGAATAAGGACTTTGATTAGAGTAATGGCAAATGGTGTAATGGAAATAAAGAAGATTCAACTTTTATGGGCTAAATCTATAGCTGTAATGGTTTTAGTATAGAGAAAATGTAACTGGTTAATAACTATTTGAGTCACTATGCATCTCTGGATATACCTGAACTACTTACAAGATGCAACAGAAGAAATTGCAATCATTGACAGATGTGGCAATAAGCATCAGTCATAATTTTTTGAGGGAATGACTATTTTTTACTGTGGTCTTGAAAGTGAATGAGACCACAATATACAGATTGGAAATATTGGGATTTTAATCATGTTTCCACAAATTGTTCTGCATCAAGAATGACTACTAGGAAATGCAGTTATTTTATCAGTTCAGTTGCTTACTATAGTTTACTGGTTCCTAATGATAGGATTTTAAATGATGCATTTCAGACTTATTTGACCACATGAAGGTGTTATCGGCCAAATAAGGTTTTTACAGACTATAACACTCGTGTCCGTGCTAATGTTACTGCTGCCTTTTATAAACCTGTACTCTGACCTGAGCTACAGGAACATGATCAATGAATAGATTTAATATCATTAAAGATAAGCTCTTGATGATGGAAAAGTAGACGGTTAAGGTATAGCTTATTGCTCCACTAATCACTAGGTCAGTGCGTTAAGTCTATTGGTTCATCACTGTCAGTATTCCCACTGTCTGGAAATACTGCAGTCTGTTACAAAATGTTCTGTTCAGGAGGTAATGAGGTCCAGGATGACGACTTTAACTCTTTAATGTTACTGGCAACTTCTTTTGTTTTTAGTTTCTATGTCAATGTTGCTAATCCTTTTAATGGAATTTGGACAAGTGGTACTTGCTTGTACGTCTCGTGCCCGTCCTGACTGTCCATCTGTGTCCCGGCTGGGTGTGACATTAGGAAGTTGGCACGTCCAGGTCTGCATTCTCTGGCCTAGGTCAAAGGGTTTACTGATGGAGAATACGCCGTCTGCTACACCAGACTGATGAATGAGTCAACAAACTGTCTCTTGGATTTTTACTAAACAATCAGGCTGGATATAAAAATGTTGTGTATATTTGTGAAGCCAGCAGCAGCGGTGGTGTAGTAGTGGAAAGTGTTTGGCCTGGTAATTGGTATCAAAACCAATTTGAGTGTCTTGATGTCTTTTGATTCCTTCTGCATTTTCTCAGCCTTGTTATGGTTCCAAACAAACTGGACTAAAGACTCCACTTGTAGGGATGTCACTAAACTGTACATTATCAGATGAACAAGTATGGGAAAACTTGGGTGCTTCAAATGTTTCATGGTGGAACAGTGCAAGTTCTGCAGTGCATGTATTTAGAGACATTTGCAGCCACATCGAACATGTAGTGCCACTCAGATTATCAAAGGAAATGTTATGTGATGCAAAGAGTAACCATCTGCCTCTTCAGGAATCTCACATGTCATATTGGACATTTTTGGATACTACGGTTTCCACCTATTCAACACTTGGCTAAATGTGCTTTCTGCATCACTGCTACCCAATATCTATCACAAGCCTAATTTTTTGTACATGTGTAAAATGAATTTTATTTTTAACGCAGAAGATTTATTCTCTTGTAATGATTTAGTGGAGTTAATTCAACGTGTACGTTCAACAATATTATGGGCTCCTTTTGAATGCAATATTAAATCCTTCTCGTTCACAATTTGACTCGTCAGCTAGTGTTTGCTCATTTCACTAATTGGTGGGAAGTATGTGCATTTTTATTTTAAAGAAAAAATGCAAATATTTGTATTCATTCTCTTTATATCCTAGAAAATGCTGTCATTTACTCAGTACCTGTTATAGGAAGTTAAATTCACACAGGGAACATCAGTTTTGTGGTGGTGCAGGGATGTAGCACATTCAGTCAGTATTGTCTGATATTGAGGACATGGTATGTGGTGACAAATTGGTCTTCCTAAATGGCATTTTGGTCATAAATCTTAAGACTGGTATGCTTGAATGTCCTTTGTCTCTGGTCATGGCTTTGACTTTGACTACACTAGACAGTGGTTTCACAACTCTGGGCTGTCCTGTCGTGTTGTTTTTTGTTTTTTTTTTGTCATACATTTACAGGTTAGTTATTCAAAGAACGTGTGTGTACTGTATATCTGATGTCTCTTGGAAGATGGTGTTCTATTTGGAAAGGGAGAAAAGAAATGGACATGATGTTCAGACTTCTGACAGTCAAAGCACTAATGGATATGATTGGTGTGCTTGTATGTTTGTTTCCTCCCAGGTCGACTTGTTACTCATGCACCCCCGACTTCCTTCTTATTGTGCCCCTTTATGTTTTATTAGGCCGATGTTCTGTTATTCTTAGCTGAGCAGGATGTTTATACGATCCCCGAACAGAAATATGACTGGCAAGGCCTCAGTGTTTATCTTTCTTTCCCTCTCTCTTCCCTTCGCATCTGCTCAGGTCTTCACCGTTTGCTCTTCCTCCCTCCTCCTCCTCTGCTTTTTGCATGCCTCCGTCACTCCTCTTCCCTACACCCCACTCCAGGATGAAAAAAGTGCAAGAGCAAGCCCCAGCTGACATTATTTTTTCCATGTTAAACCTTGTATATCCTTCACGCCTCCTTTTTTTTTATTTTTGGATATCCGGGTATTGTATGCCATGTGGTCTGACTGGTGGAGTAAAGGTTACTTCATGGTGATTTGATGCAGCTTTCTAGAGTTTTGGACCGCCCAGCATCCAGCTGAGGTGTTGGGCTGTGTGATTATGGCCAAATGATGATAAATGCCCAATCATCTGGTTTAAGGGCAGCCGCTGCTAAATATTCTTTGGGATTGCAACGTGACAGACACTTAACAGGGCAATAAAATAATAGTGATACTTATTTCAGTGTAATTTATGGCTGTATTGTGATAGCAATCACTACCATATTGTTGCTTTACTTATGATTTTATCACCAAGGTAATTTTAATGTCCTACGTTTTAGATTTCTGGAATAATTCACAGCTTGGCAAGTGGTTTGTTTATGTAAAAATACATGGTGATCATTTTATCACCGAGCCCTCCTGAAAATATAAGCAATTTGAATTACAGTGCTTTAAATGTTCCAGATCTAAACCTACGCAACAACTTTTTTTTTAAAATTTGGCTAAAACAAGCATGTGTTAAATTTAAGGTGATAAATGTGTTACTAAACATGGAGGTATGATTGTTTATAAAGGGGAAGCTCTGTACAGTGAGTTTCGAATGAGTCATAGATGGAGACAAAAAGACAGAAATTCCAGTGGAGAATATGTTTCACGTTGTAACCACACATGAAGTGACAACAGTGTTGAATTAAAATGTCATCTACATACTTAAGTGTGGGTTTATGAGTAAGACTGTAGTGAAGGCTTGTGTTTACATAATCATTCATTCGTCGCTTTTTATGAAATGCATGTTTTCATCTGTGACGTGGTAGGATTGTTCACCATTCTACTGACACCAAAAATAAACATTTTTATTTAGACTTCAAAGTAGGTCAGAAAAGGAAAAACATGGATCCACTGAATCAGAAAATGTGACGATATGAGTAAGCTCCTTGTTCGGTTTTTTGTCCTTTAAAGCCAAAGACCACACAAACCACAAGCCTGTGGCCACTGACCAAAAGGCTCTGCGCTTTAAATAGAATGCGTGAGAAGGCCGCTCAGCATCTCATCTCAAGACAGCATCCATGTCAGTCCTGTGACCTGCTTCGAGCTGTACGATAACAATACCAGCTAGTGGATGCACTGAACATGGATAAACAGTCTCTTGTTAACTTTCATCTAAAATGGAAAGTTTGGCCCAGCCTTGATGGAACTGAGTGCATTGAGTTCCTCCACAGTCAAATACCGCAGCACGCCCCCAGCACACTCTCACAATGACTGTGTTCTGTTGCTGTTAGTGCAAGAGCACATCATCCTGTACTTTAGAAACGGTCACCTTATGCGCACCATGTCATGAGCTGTGCAGCTCTTCTCAGTACTGGCGCAGCAGAGCATTGATGGTTAGTGTTGTGGTCAAGAAGAGTCTAAACAAACTCTGTAACATGGGAAACAGAACAACTAGGTTTCTACTCTGACTTTGTGTGCATCACCAGGCACTTTATCAATTTGTCCTGTGTGTCCTCCAGTGGTTGGTGCAACAGAAATTTACATCAACAGTATAGAGTTGGGGAAAAATTATTAGACCACCCTTGTTTTCTTTAATTTCTTGTTCATTTTAATGCCGGGTAAAGCAAAAGGTACATTTGTTTGGACAAATAGAATAACGATAAAAATAGCTCGTAGTCGTTTAATTTCAGAGCTGATATCTATCCATTTTCCATGGTTTTCTTGACGATAACCAGAATCACTTCAGTTTTTACATCTATCACATTCTGCTGCCAAAAATGGTGCTTTTAGACAGTCCATGTTTTTTTTTTTTTTTTGTCTGTCACATGATGCACACAGGCACTAATACTTGATTGCATAACCAGTTTTTAAGTCTAATAATTTTTTCACAACTATATAGCTGTAAAAACACACAAATGAATACCATCATTGGTTTCAGTGTTATGAATCTGTGTTCAACAAGGGTAGGAGTGCACAACGCCTTTCAGATACCAACTTGGATAAAATGCATGAAGTGCTGATTAGTATAAAGCTACATAAATATGCTTTATGTTTGACCATTTACCACCAAAATATTCTCGCATCTTATTTCTGGTGTACTCTATTTTTATGTAGACAGTAATTTCCTTGTAACCTCAATCAATTCAGATCCAGTATTAATATGCCAGCCTATACTGTATATGGTGTTGTGCGTTATCAACATTCAGAGAAAAGCTTGGATCATCTCACAAGCTGTGACATGGAAAAAGTTCACAACCAGTTCTTAGACAATTGACACCTTGAGCTTCGTCAGTCTAACCGCAGTCTTTCTGTCTTGCTTTGAGGATGTTGCTGGGTGGATTTGAAATGGAACGGTTCCAGCTCTAATCAGGAGTGGTCAAGGGGTGTAATTTTTGGTTCCTGAATTCTAATCCTGGATAAGCCCTCAAATTGAGTGGAGAAGTAACAAATGGAGGGGAAACAAAAATAACCAAGGTGGAAAAAGAACAAATTGAAGCATATGCAAGCACATTAGTTATTTAACAAAAAACCAGCCCAGTTATTCAGTAAGGATCAACTAAAAATGCGTCTTTATAAGCTACTTGAACAAACTGGGTCAAATAATTAAACTAGAAACTCAAAGTACAACATACAAAACCAACAGCAGCTCACTGGTACTAGCTATGGTGATTAGACAAGACAAAGACAACACAAGGACACACAACAGAACATGTAAAATATATCCATGGTGTGTTTTCTGTAGGAATGATGTACTGTTGCAAAAACATTTGCCTTTCATTTTATGTTGCATCTGATCATAGCTTGTTTCTCCTTCTTCATCCTTGCAGCCCAGTGTTTGTGCCCAGCCGAGATATGACTGAGGTGATGATCAACAGCACCCCCATGGAGGACATGAGGCTCAGCCCAAGCAAGGACAGACTCTCCTTCCAGGTAGGACACACATGAACACACGAGACGCTGCTTCTCTCCCAATTCCCCATCCCTACATGTTTGTGTGGCTTGGTCATTTTCTACCTGTCTTCAGTTATTCATTATTGTGAATTGGATGGGCATCAGTGTGGTCATGTGGGAGCTGCCACCACGTTTCTGAATTTTGACCAGCGCCTGCATTTTCCACATGGATTTTATATCCTGTATGGAAACGGGAGGGATTTTTCAGTCTGTTCATCTTGTCTTAATTTCATGCAAGACAAAACATAATGGAGTCTTTGTCATTGCGAGGTTTATAACTGCTGCATTCTTCAGATATTTAACCACATGTAATACTACTTCATTAATTTAAAAGATGGTGTGAAAATGTAGTCGTATATTATGCATTTTTGACTTGTTTGTGTTATGATAGATGCCAACAGTGTTCGAAACCAGAGGAATGTGTTTTGGTTTTTTCCCCCAGAATTACATTAATAATGTTATTTGCAGCAATTGGATTTGAACATAACATGATATACTTCACTAAATGGAATGTAAATTAAACCTAAATTACCTCATCTGCGAACATGATTTCTGCCCGTCTCATGTCACCACTAATATTTTCATCTGTGTGCTGAAAACAGCTCCCATGATTCCACTCTTCTACTACTATTCATTTTTATGCACTAGTATTTAACAGGTTAGAAATGGAGTTGCATCAATAAACAGCTTTTAGCACTAAACGGACTCCCTTACAAACAGCAGTATGCAAATTTTACATAATGAGTCTAAAGTGCTGTTGCATAAAGGTGGTTTTCATGATCTGCCTGATAAAGAACTGTGGTTTTTATCTCTAAATTGAAGCCGATTGTTGTTCATAGTGCTGTCCAGTAGGTTATAGGTGGTAACCCTTTATCATAACTCTCTTTTAGGAAACTCTTATCTGTAGTTCACTGTGGATTGACACAGAAATAAACATTGTAGATTCAGTGAGATGAGAGTAAGAGTCATCAGGTGGTCCTGACAAGCTGCTTCCACTGGCTTTGTTTTACTGTCACTTCAGCTGGGCCATTTTGGAAACAAAACTACTTAACATGCACATGTTGTCACTAGTATTTGCTCACACTTTACTCATGGTGAACAAAGAAGGCATTAACATTTTCCAGACTTTATACTGAAATAGTCATCTCATACTGAAACTAATCAAATTAGTCTTTGGTGGACTTTCAGTAGTTTATTTGTACATCCATCAAAATCAAAACTTTAATGGATTTTGAACATGTATTTGCAGAATGCAAAGTTCATGGAATTGCGTGAAACAATCAAAATGCCGTACTGAATGCAAACTGCCAGTCTTTTGCAAAGATCTTGATCTTGCTCTGGTGATGGGACAGATGGGCCGCTGTATAAAGTCTTCTCCAGCACGTTCCAAAGTTTCTCTGTAGCGGTTTTCAGACCAGCTAGCCTGGTGGTGGAGCCAGTTCCTGCACCAGTTACACCGGGAACCAAAGTTCGTGCCTGTGAGCAGCCGGCGCTCATACCATTATGGGACCTTGCATGTCACTGACGGAGGGCATTGCTTTGCCACCAAAAAAGGCCATAAGTGGCCAAAGTGGATGGTTTACGGCAGAGAAAAGAATAGTGTTATCAACTAACTGAGCATTTGTACTCCTAATACAGCTAATTATTCATCTGCACCAAGCCATGCTGCAGTATCTGCAGTGGAGAGGAAGGCAGCAAAACTGAATCCAGAGATGCAACCTCAGCAGGCCAACATGCATCAACCTGGTTTCGGCTCCTGAACAGTTCAAACTTAGGTGCAGAAAGTGGCACCAGCACAGTTCTGTGTCAGTCTGAAAACCACTGATATGGTTCAGGTCTGGACTCTGGGGTGGTCAATTCATGTGGGAAAATGACATCTCAAGGTCCTTGAACCACCCTTTAAAAAGATCACTGGTAATGATTCCTGGCATTGTCCAACTTTTATGCTCTCTAGTAAAGTGATGATCATTTAAGAAATAAGACTCCTCTCACTGCATCAACTGAAGTTAAATGAGATATTTCTAGCTAGAATATATTAACTGGTTCAGTAATCAAATCAATTCAATGTGAGGTTCTTACCTTTTTTTTTAACTGTAAAATCACCACTAATATACTGCCTATTATGAATACTTGTATAATGCTATAGGATAAACATGCACCTGAATTAAAAAAAAAAATTGTAATGCATTTTAGATGGAAATCCAACTTCGTCAGAGCTGTTAAGCTCACTCCATTCACTATATCGTTATTTACTCTGAGAGGATGTAGACTGACCCAGAGGAAGAAGCTGGCTTCCTTTCTCAACTGTTCACACCCCAGCTGCAAGTCTGTCTGAGAGGAACAGATGAGGGGGAAGCAGCAGAAAAGGACGTTGCCAATGTGCCACTTCTCTGCTCTTTTCCATCCTCACTCTGGATTTCCGCACCTCAGCCAATTTGCCCAAGGTCCCGGCCATTCCTTAGAGAAGCCATGTATGAACCAGTGACTCCAGCAGCAGTCACTTCCTCCATAATGAGCATCAGGGGCTTTGACCATTAAATTCCAGCTGCACCTACTAAAAGGTATTGAAATGACTTCGGCCCACGAAAGAAAGATGAGTCAATGGTTATGATTTACTGAATTATCATCTCAAAAGGCACTGACATGGTTCAGGCTTGCAGCTCGCCCTCCCCCCTCTCCAACAGCCCACCTCACACACCCCAAAAGAGCCTAAAATAGCGCACATTGTGCTTGGCTGATGTGTCGTAGCTTCCTGCGGCTGGAAGTGAAACAAGTTATGACATGTGTTAGCTAGGGGTCCAAAGGCAAGGTCACTTACTGCCTTAACTCCCCCTCGGTGGTGACGCACAGCGAGGATTGGCAGCACAGGCCAGGAAATGCGGGATGCACACGCGACTTCAGACATGAACAGTCAGTCGTACATAATTGCACAAACATAATCGCACCTCTTGGCACGGGTCTTTACGCAGCTGTCCTCGGAGAATGCACAGACTGCAGACGGGCACATGCACTTTCATTACCCGACAAATTCTCACATTCGTGCAACATATTTATAGCTTTTTGTCTTTTTCCCCTCCCCTCTCATTTGTCTCCTGTGGAATTCACTGAGACTTGGACACAGCTGGATCTTCTCTGTCTCTTCTTGTCTCTCTCTCTCTCTCCTGCCTCATCTAATGCCTTCTTTCCACTCGGCTCCTTGCCCAGACAGCGACACTGCCCCCTCACCCCATCCCCCCATAATGTCTTGGAATGAAATATGCAGGTCTAAAAATATTCATCCACTTTATCCAAACAACAGCAAAAAATGCTGTTCTTGGACCAGGAGCAGCAGGCCTTATTTCCCCTTGGGCCGTTTCTCTGGTTCCTGAGAACAAAGAAAGTTGGACATCAATGTCCAGTCTCGTCAGGACAGGGAATGCATGTAATCATCCTGTCAGAATGTCTCTCATGCCCTTCACTTCAGATCCAACATTGGAGTTTACAACACAGATTTCAACATGATTCAGTCTGCCTATATTAATGTTCCTTATTTTTTTAACTGTTGTAGCAACTCCATGTTGGATGTGTAATGTATCGTTTTAGAATTGTCGTCACATGGTTCTCATCTTCCAACAAGTCTGAGAAGTCAGTCTGACAGAAAATGTAAAGGTTTGCTGCTGCACAATCATTCTTAATTTATCACAAACACAACATTGACCTTCTGGATCTTGCGTCATCTTTGCCACCTTTTGTGAACTAGTCAGGACTGGCTGGTAAACAGGATAATAAGCATCATAACTTTTGTTTTTCTTAACCAATGATGGTCTACATGACAGGGAAGTTTGATACTTATTTCCCTGACAGTCATTTGACTACATTCATTAACAGGGCTCAACTGGTCCAATATTGAACAGGTGGATGTATCACTGCAACAGGTCATTTACAGGTAACATCGCATCACAGCTCCCACTGCAAGCACCAAGTGGGCAGGGAGGGATCCCCCCCCCCCGACCCAAAAAAATAAAAACTGTCACAATTTTTGTTAGTTAATCGGTTCAATAAACTACTGGGAGATTTTACCAAGTGACAATGGTAGTTTAGCTGGAAATTTAACTCCAGATAAAGTGGTTTAGGAACCGTTTTGTTTCCGTTTTTTTACACTTTAATGTTGTACCGTGGGTGGTGCAGTGGTTAGCGCTCGTGCCTCACAACAAGAAGGACCCAGGTTCGAGGTGGAGTTTGCATGTTCTCCTCGTGTCTGCATGGATTTTCTCCAGGTACTCCGGTTTCCTCCCACAATCCAAAGACATGCACTGATAGGTTAATGGGCTAATCTAAATAGCCCATAGGTGTGAATGTGAGAGTGATTGTTCGT
>JAQQZY010000016.1:19719946-19730450 GCA_030068375.1 Ostorhinchus rueppellii | reverse complement strand
GGGATAGGCTCCATGCGACCCCCATGACCCTAGTGAGGATAAAGCGGGTATAGAAGATGAATGAATGAATGAATGTTGTACCATGGTAAATTTGTAATGACTAAACTAATTTAATTTAAATCTGGTTAGACAAATGCAGTGGAAGCCACTCTTCATGTTAAGTTTGCCCAAACTGATGATTAAACCTTTAATTTGTCATCAGTTGTGTCTATCACTATTAAAAAGGGGAAAAAAAGTGGCAATCAGATCCATTTTCTTTGGACCGCTGTAGTAATAGTAGTAAGACATTTCTGTATGTTACTACACTCTTACTCTTACATTTTGTAAGAAGAAATTAACAATATCTCCACTTTGAAATTAAAGATGGGACAGTCTTTGAATTTGCAGCCTGAAAACTGATCTTTCTCCTCCTGTAGACATCGTTGCACAACATTTATTCAGTTGATGAGACTATATATGAATGATTCCCTCTCTGGCTTTTTGATCTCTACTCGGTAAGCATTTTTGTAACATGACCACATTGATCCATGTCCTCAGTGAGAGTTCACCAGTCCTCTTGAGACTCGTTAATCTAATGATGGTAAGTTGATTACCATAACACGAACACTGAGGTACTGCAGCATTGAATATGCGTTTATAAATTAATCCACGTCTGTTGTCTGGAAAAGTAGTAGCAGTAGTGACTTGCACTCTTTTGCTAGGAGGAAGAACTTTATGGCTGGTTGGAAAAACCGCTCCACTTTATAACATAAGGATCACATCTAGCATGTCTTGTAGTATTGTCTAAACCAACACAATCCACGCATTTCTATATTTTGTCCATTCTGTGGTTGAGTTGTGCCCTCAATCTGAATTTCACATGCCCCCAAAATCATATGGTTGCAAACAATCCACTTGTCCACTGTCTGATTTTTTTTTTTTTTTTTTTCTAATCACTTATCACCACCTAAAAAAAATGGGCAAAGAACAAGAAAATGTAGAAAATTAAGCTTTAATTACATGAGCAGTTAGACTGATAATCAGCATCATTGATTGGGGGGGGAATCAACAGTGATGACAAACACCCTGGTGCTCTGTATGACGAGTATAAAACCAGATCTGAATGGCATCAAAGGCAAAACAGTGTTTGGATGCTTTTGCTAGTATCACACCATATGGGACCTTTCTAATAGGAGTGATCATTTTTTCCCATTGCAATGTGTATATACTAAACAAAAAACACTATTGTGCGATCTTACTGTGTCTAGGAGTATTCATTGTTAACTGCTATTAGGATAAAATGTCTATTTATAAACACATTCCCAGTAAACCCTTTGTGTGTTATGTTTTTTCAATTCATTTGCAGTGCTCTGATTATGCTCTTGTATAATCTTCTGAGTAGTGGGTGGCATTGAATGAATTTGTAAACGGCTATGAGCCGCTTGGCACAATCCCTTTCAAAGTGGTCAGATTAAACATGATGCAGCATTTACTGCAAGTCTCACCAGACATGCTGCACTTACACCGCTGATGGAACTGCTCCTTATGCAGCCTGTTTTTGACTTGGTACCTACATAGTTCATTTGTAAGGGGAATGTGGGATGGGCAAGAGCAGGTATGCCACTGGGATTTTTAAGCAACCACTTCCCATCACACATGTTTAGTCTTCACTTCACTTCATCACTGTTGTTTAGCCTTGTGGTCGTGTCTGTAACACTTCTACGAGGCTGACGAGGTGCTGGTATCCCACAGCCAGTTACCACTGATCAGAAATATGCTCACAAATGAGTTCCTGCCTTTCTAGTTGGAAGCAGTGGAAACGTGAAACATCCCACCCTGAATACAAAGAACCACCAACCCCCCCCCCCCCCCCCCCCTCCTCTTCTGCCTGTTATAAGTCATCAGTGTACATCTCTGGCATTATGTCAAGGATGTATTGCAGATGTATGTGTATTTACAGCTAACTGTGGTCAGACTTTTCTTATCATACAAGTTTTCACTCCTAGAGGCTGTATACGGCTCTGTCCGGTAAAAGAACAAGTGGCCCTGATGAGTTGGAGCCACAGATTTAGGTCCATGAGAAGCTACTAGAAGTGGACAGTGTTTTGTCATATCCATGAGTCAGTCAGGAATGGCCTCATGAGCTATGACAAAGAAATGGGGGAGACAAAACTTAAACTTGAAACTGTACAAATATTACAGAGATGCAACCCAAAACTTGCCTTTAATATCAACCCTTTAAGTCAGTATGTTGACTGTTGGGTGAAAGATTTCTTAATAGTGCTAAATTAAAACAAATGAGACTGAAGCCAAACAAAGAACCAGGCACCAGACTGGTGTAGAATGGGACTGCCAAAGATGATAGATGTATGTACTGTAAAGTGGTTAGCCAGGTGTGCCCAAGAGTGCTAATAAGCTCCGCCCATCAGGAAGTGCAACATGGCGAACACAGGAAAAGACGCATACAGAAACAAGTCCTGCTCAAGCAAAAGATCTGTAACCCCATTTTAAACAAAAACCCTCCATAAGTCAGTTTCATCAAGATTCATTTAATCACATGCCATGATCATCATAACTGCCTTAATTCATGCATCTTAAGCATGCTAAACACGGCAGCATCCTACTGCTGCTTCAGTCACTTGTCTGTTTACATCCAAACTATAACATTACTAGCACACATTAGCCAAACGGTTTCGTGGTGTTGATTTGTTCCAGTCAACTAATTAATTAATTTATTTATTTATTTTTTGTCAAGGCAGTCTGGAGACTTTAAAGAACACTTCAGGACTTTACTTCCTTGCCAGAAACTGCTCTATTTTGCATATTATGTTCAGTTTCAGGAATTTGGCAGTGAACACCAACACCCCAACTTTCTGGTAAACACTATCCCCACTGTGGCTATATTTGAAGCTTAATCTTACAAATTATACTGCTCACACTAATGATCTGACCACCAGCCAGTAGATGATTAGCTTGCACTAGCCCTGCCCAAGACCAACAATAAACCTTAATTCCAACATACAAACATTAAAAAAAAGTTATGCGGATTCATAATGACTTCAATCAGAGCCTTATTTTGTTTTCAGGGGCTAAACATAGCAGACGCAACCAATTTTAATGACAGTCCGCCCCCATGTTTGTTGTTTTTGTCTGAAGTTTGATTGATCACATAAGGTTCTGTGAGATCCATGAGTACTGGGAATACAGAGTCCCTAATGCCACTCTGAAATTGTTTAATACAAACATTGAGTGTGTGGTCCTGTCTGGTATGTGCTCTTTTGACTACAATATTAAAAAGCTGTAAAATATGTATGATCACCCATGGATTGTTTGTTTTTGTTTTTTTGCCTGTATGAAAATCCTCAACTGTGCACCAAACATTAAAGACTAATCTTTTCACTTTTTTTTTTTTTTTGTAGATATTCCCTGACCCCTCAGACTTCGACCGCTGTTGTAAGCTCAAAGACCGTTTGCCCTCCATCGTGGTGGAACCGACGGAGGGAGAAGTCGAGAGCGGGGAGCTTCGCTGGCCTCCTGAAGAGTTCCTAGTCAGTGAAGAAGAAGAGGAGGAGGAGGAGGAAGAGGATGAGGAGGAAGAAGAGGCGCAAAGTAACGGCAGCATCCAAAACGGACAGGTGGCACAGAATTCTCAGCACTAGAGGCCGGTGCAGAGTCCACACTGTCACACTCTCCGTTTTGTCTCTGACTCCCCCCTTTCACACACTGGTATCACTGCACCTCGGCACTCCAACAGACTCGCATTCAATGTCAAGTGACGCCATCTTTGTTGCACTTGACACCAAAGCAATACACACATGCAACACACCACCTCACGAATACACAATAAGTAAGTTATCGTCCTGGACTGCAAAGCCACCCAAACTGACTTGAAGAGATCAGACACGTCCACCTCCTTCCTACCAAACCTACCACTGTGTGTCTCGGCCCAGAACCAGTTTGTTCCGTTTTGGCGGCGGCTCAGAGCCCCATGGACAGCACTTTTACACTGCAGGGGCCACCGCTGCTGCCGCTCCGTACTTTCCTCCAAAATGGCTGGCGTCATGACCCCAGAGACTTGATTCTCGCGTATGTGTGGTACCAGTGAGGATTGTTGTCTACAGTACACTGTCCATGCCCGTGTTCGTTTGTGGATGGATATGTTAATAACTGTGATCTGCCACTGCTGTCTCTATTTTGTCTGTTTGAGAAGTTAGTGATTTTGTCCTGTTACTTGGAAAAGTGAGTTGTTTTTTTTTTTTTTTTTTTCATGTTAAAAAAAAAAAATTCCCCTCACATTTGTCTAAATTATATTTTCATGTCAAATTGTTTAAAAAAAAAAAAAAAAAACTAAGCTGGATTAATTTTACAGAAGCGAAAGAAAATAAACTAGTATTAAGTTTTCTGATGTATGCATGCGACACGTTCACTTACAAGGTTAGTTATGCTTTGCGGGTGCAGTAATGCCTCCTTATGTGGCCTCTTAAAGCCTCATGACAAAGCAAAAAAGGATTTTTTTTTTTTTTTTTTTCCCCCCAGGTTCAAAAGGGGAAGGTGGTGGAGGAAATGCATCATGTTGGGGAAAACCCTGGGTCAGGAAGAACTGAATGAAGGATATGTAAATAGTTAATGAACCAACCGATGATGATGATGATGCCTTGTTGGTCATTGAGCTTGTTCATTGGATTGTTGTTCAACTAGAAAAACAAAGTCTTTCTCTGAGCTAAAATATGATCCTTTGTCCTTCTGAGTCTTCCTTTTTCTGTTGGCAAATATTGTATGTTTTCAGGTCATGTGACAAGATAAGTATATTGGCAATATCTGTGTTAAACTCTATTCAGTGTAACAAAAGCTGTTTATAGTATTCAGGTCTGTTTGGCCGTGACATTTCCACAACTGTCTTTCTCTTCCTGTATCACAATTCAGTGTAAAAACCCCATTTGTTTGTAGAAAAGATCACACTTTGTGTCCAAAATCTGAGATACTGTTGAACAAGCATGACTTTTTTTCTGTTTTTGTAATTTCTCATGAAGTGGCATTAGGGCTGTGTACAGAACATCTCTCTTTCTCCTGTCTGTCAACCTACAGGTCCCACATTGTCTTTGTAAAGCTCAGGGAGATAAGCCGCCATCTTTCTTTTTTGTTTTTGTATTTAGACCACTTTTCTCTGTGAATATTTACAGAGTCTGTAAATAAACATTTGACTTTGCTATCCAACTATGTGACTCTTGTGGGATTAACTATGAAGAGTTTCTTTTTTTTTTTATATATATATATATATATATATATATATATATATATACACAAAAGCACAAAATCTACGTCAAATAGTATTAAGTTTATTTTCAATCCCAAATGGAAGCTTTGTCATCTACGTTGTTTCAGCTTGATATTGGCAGGCTACATTGGGATCTTATACAATTCAGCAAAGAAAAAATCCAGTCTGTTCCCTCTGCCATTGGCAAACTTTACTCTACATCTAAAACTTTCTATTATAATATTACTATATTTGTCTAAATTTAATATTATGATTTTGTTAGCATTGTCAGCTAACAAGATGTCCATAAAACCTTAAGCGGTCTTATAGGTATGTGCAGTTTGAGTCTAAACAGCATAATGAGCCATTTCAGTAATAGTTATGAACAAATGTTACTGAGAAACTCTGCTTTAACTGTTCATTTTTACTCCTATTTCCAGTATTTAAAAAAACACCTTGACTCCTATTTACTTTCCTGTGAAACCCCCTTTTGTCCCCACTCATCTTCACCTGCTGTGGTTAGAGAAAAGCTGTATTACTTCCTGCCTGTCAGCTCTCACATGCAAGATCTCTCTCTACGAATACAGATGCATGTGTGTAATATGTATATATAGAAGCGAGAGCAGGCCACATTCTACTTCCTGTCTTTTAACTCGCACAGAAGCATGCACAAGCTGCCTCCTGGTTACAGCAAAGGCTTGTTCCTGTGCACTGTTCTGCACTGAATGCCTTTGATTTCTACATTGTTCAAATATACTGCGCCTGCCTTTATTTTAACAGCTTTTCCCAAATAATCAAGACAAACTATAGGGCCAAAATGTATGTTTTAGACTCATTTTAAAGGGAAATATGACATAGGCTCAAACATAGATCATTATTACAAGTTTGTTATAACCAGCTAGCATGAAACCAGTGTAATGGTATGTTAAGGGTGTAAAACTACTGACTGCCACTAGATTCCGGTTCCTGCCTCCCATAGGCTGACACTAAACTCTACAAATATTAAATGAATTGAGTTACTCTGGTTTTTGTAGTTGTGCTTTATGAAATACACTAACCATACTGTGAAATTACTTTATTACACAAATATTTGATGAGTTTTACATCCAATACGCTAGTGTTTGGCTCAACTCACCAGTCCCTCCTCAGGCTACTGTAGCACCACCCTTTTGTCCAAATATGGTCCCTTCTGGCTCCAAAACAGTCAACCTGGCTTCAAATTGGCAATTGGGTGCGTCTTTGAAGCTGGGTTCATTTGGGACCTAACACATTGTCAGCTTTTTAGATTCAATAATAAAAGAGAAATTTAGTCATATTTTCCCTCAGGATGTACCTAATGATGACCTCAGATAAATGCAAACAAAATTATACTAATAATAAAATATTGGGGCAAAAAATAAGACCAAAATTGGGACATGAAAAGCGACCTAGGTGTCAGTGCATTTGATCTGGAAACATGGCTTGAAATGGTCTTATATACCACTATAAATAAAGACACTATTAAATTTGATGATCCTCAGTTTTTCTGTTCCAGACATGTGGGTTTTTCATGAATAGGCAGTTTCAATCCAGGTTTCGTATGTAACCTGTTGTGTCCAATAGCGTTTCATGCAGAACCTGCCCATTTAAATGCACATAAATCACAAGTGATTTTGCAACAGCTGTCATTTTTGTGACACCCTCTGCCTTGCATAATTAGTTTGATTCCCAAAACGTACCTTTGAGGGAATAACAAGATATTAATTTAAAAAAAATAGTAGCATGTCCATTTTACCGTGTTACATGCAGATTTTTGTATAAAAATGTGCTTTATCTGAAAAATAGTTTCTCTTTTATCTCAGTAAATATTTATTTTTAAAACAGACCCAAAGTGCTTCCAAACCAAGCTTGCTTCATAACATTAGTCTACATCTTGTTTGAATTTTTCATCCATCTGTTCTGTTTTTAGGGACCAGTTTCATAGAAGAACCCAATTCCCATTTCAACTGAATATGTCCCAGTGGCTTCATCAGTGGTTTGTGGCTAAAACAGGCCAAACCACCTGAATTAAACTCCATTTAAGGAGGAAACATCTACTTCTCGCATCTGGTTAAAATGTGACCTGAGCTTCATTCATTCAGATGTGGCTGAAATACAGACCCCAGCCCATCCCCGGTGACCCCGCTGGAGGTCAAGATGGTAAAAAGAAATGAAAACAATGCAGCATAAATCACATTATCTTGACCTATTCACCTTTTGTAGATTTTTACAACAGGAATACCGTGCATGTTCTTGGTATGAAAGCCCATGGAAGCGGCTCCTCACGCACTAACCGTAAACACTCACCACAATGATACTGACTAATAAAATTTGGTTGAGTGGAAAAAGACTAATGGGGAACTGGGGGATTTACAGGAATAAACAGAAAGCTTTCTGATCATTGTTACAGTGGAAACTTCTCAGGTGATTTGCTGCTGTGTACTGTGTATTAGTGACCCACTAGGTCAACTTTGATTGCCTAGTACCGGAATAGTCCATCAGTGTTGCCACGGCAGAGCCTTTCAGGGCCAAGACCTGATAGATTGTGGCCAAGGTGGCTCTCTCAGGGCCCGACAGTCACTACCAGGAAGTGAGAACAATAAACTGATACTCCATCCTGCTTTTTTCTTCCTGGAAAAAATGGAGCATAAATAGTTATTAATATCCTCCAGCTGATAATGGTGGTCTGCGGCAGAGTGTGTCCGGCCTGGAGAGCTATCGCTGGCTTAGTCTGAATTAAAAAAAAAAAAAAAAAAAGAGAGAGAGAGAGAGAGAAAGAATGTGCTTTGTCCCTTCCTTTGGACTGTGCCTTGATGTTAGTGGGAAATGTCACGAGGCCATGAAAGTTTAGAGGACGACCACACTGCTGAGGGAGATGTACTGAGGTTGCATCAGACTGCACAATCCTGTGATGTAAGATAGAAACCTCTGAACTTTGTGCTGTCTTTCAAATGTTACTGCAGAGAGGAATTTAAAGTTTCAGTCATTTCAGACTCAGTAAAGAAATGTCTTGCCCTTTTGAATCTACAGAATATAATACACTATTGTCCATAAACTTGAAATAATATGGTCTTCAGAAGCATTTGTTTTGTTATAGTCACTGAAAAAATGATTAGATCATCATAAGTCATCAAAAACAGTGGTTATACAATCCAGTACTAACTCCTGTGTGTATCATGTGACTAAAACAGACAGAAAAGAAAACATGGAATGCCTAAAAGCACTGTTTTTATGTATATTCAGAGGCCAAACACAAATAAATGGTGATGGTTTTATATTTTGTTTTATATATTGAACTGAGAGTCTTCATAGTTTTTTTTCTAATGCTGATATAAATATAGAAGTATATGTCTATATAATACATGATATAAGTGTATTATTTGATAAATTTCAAAACTTTTTTGACATTTAATTCCTCTTATCCTGCCTAAATCCACCCCTCTGTTCAAGAGGATGTCCTAAAACGCTTTGAGGGCAAGTAGGTTTTCAACACTTTTTCATGATTTGATTGAATTGGCCTTTGTATTGGTTCAAGATGTGAGCAGATCAATTCTGAACTACTGGATCCCATGATTTCACCGCAGATCTCAGCTTCATCGGGTCTTGAATTCCTATTAAAAGTGATGTCTTCATACTGTAAATGTCTTCACTGGGCTCTGTACAGGTGTTCAACACTGACAGCGTTCATTCTGTAAAACAATAAGATGTCAGTGAGTCACTCGTAGACCCAGTGAACAGGGTCCTGCTCCTCATTGTTGGCATGAGACAGTATTTTTAAATGGGGGTGAGAGCGTGTGAGTGTGCTTGGCTGTGTATTAAAACTCTGTTGTCAGAGTCCTGTGAGTGAAGTCACTGATAGCTCTTCTAGCTCATTCTTGGAATTCTTTCCAATGGAAACAATCCCATAGCTGATCCCAGTGTGTCAGCAGAGTCTGACCTGCCAACCCCCAAATTCTCCCGACTCCCAACTATAGTCCACATAAACGCTGTTTCTCTGACACTCCTCTACACATAAATTCACACACTCACACCCTGACCAACTCCTACATATACATACCACATAAGCCCTCCCCCTTACATCTGGTATGTCATAAAAAGAAAAATAATGTTTATCCGATTATGCCTTTTTCCACTGCCTCTCTTCATCTTTTATTCTCTGGTTCATTTGTTTTCTTGATCTTTCTATTTTCACTTTGCCAGACCTTTATCCTATTCTGTTGTTTCAGCAAGTTTCCCATACTTACATGACAGTTGAAGCACGCTGTGCATTCCCACAGTACAGGTTATGTAATGAAAGTTAACATTGCAGTATAAACACTACCCCGGCTCGTATAACCTTGCTATTTCAGTGGTACAACTTTACTGTCAGCTACTACTCTGTGTATACATATAGAACTGCATCTGCCTGTTTGTGCAAAGCTCACCATGGACTCATGCACTCAGAGGTTTTATGTATAACTGCGTGTGTTATTATGAGCGCATGTGCGTAAGGGAAAGATTCTTTTCCCATGGTTCCACAAGTGTGAGAAGAAAGTAGAGCTCTCAAGACATGAAGCAAAAACTCTTGGTAGTTATTTATAACCTGTCTGGAGACAGCCCACCAAACGTAGACACATATCTGGCACTGTCAACAAGAGAAGAGCTAGGAATAAGATATGCTGAGACACATACAACAAGAAGGGAAGATTAATAGGTGAAGGAGTCAGGACAGGAAAATGGGGGGTACTGAGGTGTTCAGGACTCTGTGACACGGGTTGACCACAGGTCCAACATCTGACTGCCTCTGCTGGTGGCAAATTACCTAGCAAAGATAAGGTAAAATGTCAACATAGCAAAAATGACACTTGGGAGCTTGTTTACTGCACAACAATAACTTGGAAAATGACAGGTCAAACAAAATGAATGTGTGGCCAAGGTAAAACGGGGTGCGATGTCTCTGATAATAACTTTTATAGTGTAGAGAATAAAGAGCAGCTATTTTTATAAGATTTATATTGGGAAATTTAAAATATAGCATTAAAAGGCAAAATTTAGAACTGAAATTTAATATAGACCCAAAAATTGTTATGCTTACATCCATGATAACAACTTGTACACTTATTTCCCTGTAAAGGATTCAAACAGCAGTATCTACCATTACATTGGAACAGAGATGTATAGTTAATGAAGTAGAACGACTTAAGTACTGTACTTAAGTACTAAAATGCAGTATCTGTACTTTTTTGGAGTATTATTTTTCCTCCTACTTCCACT
>JAQQZY010000016.1:19686791-19707545 GCA_030068375.1 Ostorhinchus rueppellii | reverse complement strand
GATAGATAGATAGATAGATAGATAGATAGATAGATAGATAGATAGATAGATAGATAGATAGATAGATAGATATTATAAACAAATGCAGGAGTGTGAGCTGTCAATCACACCTGGTAATGGTATCAAAAAGTCCAGTGTCTAGCGGCATAAGTGGTATTACACATTAAGATTCTTCCGTTGGTATCAGTTTCATGTTGCAGTCCTCTTTAGTTCAACACTGTTGGAGCAATAGAGGAACAGAAGGAAGCAGAAGGTTTTTAATGCAAAAGTCAACCCAAAACCTCTACATGTATGTTATCATATTGTGGTGTAGCAGGAGGTAATGTCAAAAAGAACAACAACCGACTCTCCATGTCAGTTCATGCTTTAGTAATGGAGTTAACTAAATCACACATATTCATAAGCACACTAATGGGGAGCCCAGTATACTGACTGAAATGAAAAATACAATGCACCTTAAGTGATATTTCAGTGATTTTTAACTTGACTTCAAGGTATTTATCATCAGACTTTCCTAAATTAAGTTATTCTGGTTACCAGCTGAAACAATAAACTGATCATGAAGCACAATGTACCCACATTGTGCTTCATGATCAGTTTATTGTTTCAACTTCTGTTGTAATTTAGAGTAAATGTTGTTGAATATCATAGTCCTCACTCCACCATTGTTTGTCTTGTCTGAGTTTCACCATCACCTGTTATGTGTATGGTTAAATGGTACACTGAGAAAGGTTAACAACTTTTTTTCCATTTCCAGTTTCTGTTTCAGTTATGTCTGAGAGTCAAAACTTGCAATCATTGCATAAGTGCATGGAATATTTATTATCAGAGCCTTAAACTCTTGTACTTCCTCATAAGGTAGTGCATTTGTACAGCCTTTCACTACTGTTTTGAGACAAAATATTAAATTTAGCTCATCAAAATGTCTTATTTGACAGGTGTGGGTACATATGCAGACATAACATCTTGAGTTTCCTGCACCTTATTCACCATTCTTCTGAACTTAATCATGTTGTTTTCAGTACTAGACATTTATATGAGTCACTGTGAAAGTAAAAAAAAAAAAAAAAAATACACCAGTAGATGTAAAACAAGAGTCTCAAGATGTTGAAGTCAAACTGAAATGGTTTCATCTCTGATGATTTTAATGTCTTTTTTCCTCTCTTTTGTTTTTAATGTATTTTTAATGTCTTGCTTTTGACATGATTTTTTATGCCGTTGTAAATCACTTTGAGATACTCTGTGTATGAACAAATAATCATGCATTGCCTTGAAAATCATAGTAAACTGCAGAGGATCAGGTCATGTGTGCAATGTGTTATACATGTGTTTTTTACTCACAAACAAGACAGTTCACACAATGTGTTTGTACATCATTTCACACAGAGTAGAAAGTGTCATGGACTGATCCTAGAGATAAAATGGACATTTGTAGTGTGGACTACGGAGCAAGGACAAAGTTCTGAGTTGCAAATGTAGAATAAATAAAGGCTTTCAGCATTGTCTGTCATTTTCTTTTCTTGCTCAGCTATGTTCAGGCATTAAGTTGTAGTTTTCTGGTTGTTACCCACTCAGGACAGTGGCGTAACAGTAATATAAACCCCATTTTGTACCAGGAGGAAGATATAAATTCTACTATTTCATGTTTAAAGACAATACTTTGTATTTTCTTTCTGATCATGTCCTATTAATCTTGAATAGCTAGGAGAAAAATTAAATTCACCCAAAGGTGCTGAATGTACCTTACACAAACAGCACCCCCTTTTGACGTGTTAGTGAAGCTGCAGGTGAGGGGTTAAAAGTTGAGAGGTCGTGTTAGCATAAACGACAAGACGAATACACTTTTGCAGCAGTTGTAGTAGCTAAACAGAAGAAAACGCAGTTGTTGTAGTCCGGGATTTGACTCAACTAATATGTCGCGTACAATAAGTCGAAGGTGAAACAGTTTCAACAAGTGTTAAGTCGACTAACATACGCGAAACGCAGCTTTTTTTATCATCTTTGCTTGTTAGCTAACGATAGCACGTTGCTAACTGTCTTGCTGCGTTGCTATGTCGCAACCAAGTGTTTGTGCCTCTTGGAGATAGCTTGGTCAACACAGTGGTAAACTGTAATTCTAGGAGAAAACACGAAAGGTGAGTAAAGTGACATTGTGTGCACAATAATTGAATTATGTGTGTAGTCCTCTTGAAATTGATGCTAGCCGATTAGCATAATTCAGAGTAAGACAGTTCTACTTTGTCAGATTTGGCTGCTAAACTAGCATAGCCTTCACGCTGTCCGTCCTGATAGCCTCAGCCCAAAACACAACCTGTCAGCAAAGGCGCTGTAATAGAACTTTAAAGACATACATTTGTTCCACGATACCCTTATTCAATTGTATGTTGTGCATTTACTCAGTTGGTCGTGTTTGGTGAATGTACATGGTCACTAAAGACTCCATTCTGCATTAGCTTCTAAACCACTTTCACTCAACGTCATTAATGTTTATCTGCAGCTCGGTCGAATGTCTTATTTGCATTGCAACCAGTGTTTAGGAAGCAGTACAAACAGAAGGGATGATAATTTGCAGTGCATTCTAAAGGATTTGTGCATCCACGTAGCTGCAGAAGAACTTTTCTAACTCGTAGTGTTCCAGGTTGTACTTTCTTCTGGGTCATGAATTGTGTAAGTACAACAAACTGAAAGTAAAAGTCCTGATTGCACCAACCAGACTTGGTTCAATTTGAACAGGAAATGTATCAAAAAGACACTGGAATTGCTCAGAACTCGTAAAATCAACATTTAAAGATTCAGACAGAGTTAACACAGTTTAGATCAAAACACTAAATAGAAACATTATTTACCACGTTTTCTATAGAAAAGATCACTGCGTAGTTTTCCCTACCATTCTATGATTTTACTGCAACACCTACGTGTTTTGAAGTATTAAAAAAATAATGATTTTTAGATATTTCTTCTGGGCAGAAACAACATTATATTAACATGAACAGACAGTATTTTTTGTGGAGCTAAGTGTCGTCATCCTTTATTCACATTATTGAAATTGAGTGCTGATTTTATCAATGTGTATATTTATTGGGAGTGTTATTAAAAAATTATGTGAGTTTTTAATTTGATGTCAATTTAAGAAATATTCTAGGAAAAACACAAAAATCCTGGCACTCACTCAGTTGGAAAAATTAGAAATTATAAAAAGCCTTATTTCATGAGGGCCTGTAGATTAATTTGGGCTTGAGTTAAAAACACACCAACACACCTCAGCATGTGTCTTCTTCAGGATGTTACCAAAAAAAAAGAGGAAGGCAGTGTACTCTTGGACTCTAGGTGTGGCAGTTGGTGAGATAACGGCAAAGTTTTTCAGGCATTAAGTGGGAGGAAGTAGCCACTTTCTTGTAATTAAGAAAGATTCTGCTGTGTGTCTGATGTTGGACACAGTAATAATATCAGGGATATAATAAAACTATTGTTTTCTATATTATTTATTCATCCTATGCATTACAATCATTGTGGGAATAATAATTGCATGCAATATATATTCGTCTGTATTAATCAGCCTGCATACTATAATTATTCAGTAAATATTCAACCATTCTGTGCAATACATTTTTAAATTTTTTATATTCTCAATTTTCATCCTTTTTTCTTCATATTTGTGTATGTAGAGTTAATTGTCTTGTAGGATTTTATCTTGTATATATTTTGTACCTCATATTTTGTCTATAATTATCCATTTGCACTGAAAAAGGAGAAGCTCTCAATCTCATTGTACATTCAGTATAGTGACAATAAAGGGCATTCTGTTCTACTTTAAATGTTGACATAAGAGGCTTGATTAACACCTCAGTGCACCTCAGTGATATAATGATATATACACTGCAGAGTTAAAAAAAAAAAAGTAATTCAAACAGTATTTGCTAGTACCATCTTTAGCTTTGATATCAGGATGCATAACCTGCAATTAGGCTACATATGCCCCACAATACTCATATGAGACACACTAAATGTCACAATATTTATTTCTGTTGTAGTAATTAGAAACAAAAAAAAACAAAACAAAACAAAACATCACTGTGTAAATAAAAAAGACCTTGTATTGATGATGGGAGAGTTGAGCCATTGCATGAAATCACAACCCAAAGATTCTCAATGGGGTTCAGGATCTGGACTCAGTGGTGGTCAATGCGTGTGTGAAAATGATGTCTCATGATTCATCGTTGTAGGCAGATCAGACACAAGCATGAGTCTGATTAATCACAGCATCATCTTAGAATATTCCTGTGTCATTAAGGAAGAAAAAAAATCCACTGATGTTCAGGCCTGGTCATTCAGTATATTCAGGTTCAGCTGACCTCATTTTTTTTAAATCTAGACCTGACGAACTGAATCAACCCCAGATCATAACACTAATCCGACAGGCTTGTACTGGAGGCACTAGGCATGATGGGTAATTACCTCTCCCTCTTTTCTCACTCTGAAATAGGGCCAGTCTGGACTCATCAGACCACGTGACCTTTTTCCATTGAAACACATTCCAATCTTTATGCTCTCTGTCAAACTGATGGTGGTTTTATGAAATATGAAGCCATTCATGACATCAGTCATAGGGTCAAACCATAAATTGCCCAGAGGAATAAATAAAGTTAATATTAAACCAAAACAAATAGAACATAATAACATTTGTGGATTAGATCAAATAATCAAGACAATTTAAGATGGTTAGTTGTAAAGTGCAGTGATGATGATGATGATGATGATGATGATAATAATAATAATAATAATAATAATAATAATAATAATAATAATAATAATAATAGAGCTGCCAACCAATGAGTGAACCTGAAGTATATTATTTACCACTAATAAAAATTTGTCAAATGTGTTTTCTTTTTAGACTAATTAAATAATCCATTATTCATGCATATCTCTTAAAAACAATAGTTTCTAGTCAGAAGAAGTTGAAAGTCACATAAATCTATCACCACCAATCTGGAAAACAATTCCTCACTGTTGGAAAGGGCCTGTTTTTAATTTTATTAGTATTACTTACTGGTCTGAACCACTGAACATCAAACTAACCATAATAAATCAAGGCATTTCTCAGTGAACATCAGAATTCAGACATGCTTAGATCTGTTTGCAGTTAATTTCGTAGCATTATCCGTTTTATTCCTCTTCTTCACATACACAAACACACAGTGCACTTCAGCTCATTGTTTAGCCCAGACATGCTTGACCTCTTCCTCTGCTTTGCTCAGTTGGGATGTCTGGTCTTGGCTTAAAGTAAGGAATGCATAATAATTGCCAGAGAGTTCAGACTTGGGCTATGAGGAGTATGCCGTACGTTGCCTGTGGCGGTGTTATTTTGGGGGAAGTGCTTTCAAATTATCACCATGGTGATTAAATAAATATTAAACCAACCCGATCAAATTCCCAGTGGCACTTGCCTTGGAATATGAATATAAGAGTTTCCATGGATGCGTTGTGTAAGTGGTGCCATCGTGTCCCTTGTGTCCGCCGCAGTCGGAAGATAAACATGTTTGTTTAACACTGGGATGTTCTAATCCCATTCACTCCTCACATCTCCGGTTCTAGGCGTGTCCTGGCCATTTTGCTGTATTAACAGATTTGTCTGTTGGTTGCAGCTCTCACCCGTGAGCATGTGCTTGGTGTGCATGGGGACACAGTCTAATTGTACCACATATGCTGAGCAAGACTGTTTTCTCACCTCTCATGTCTCACATTTTCCATCGTTAAACCAGTAACCCTTAAACCCTCATTGCCAGCATAATCACACACACAAACCCTTGAATTTTTAGATGTGCCTTCAGCCACTGCGGTTGCTGCGTCATGGTGTTGCAGGTACATAGGGTGTCAGCAAGGGCAGTGGGATGGTGGGGGGGTCTGGACTTGAGCCTTGTGCAATCACAACAGTAAATGAGGTGAAAGAGAGTGAGACACAGTTAATGTTAGAGAAGAGTGCACCTGCTGGATGAGACGACTCCCTGCAGCATCAACCCAAGACTCACTGAGTCAGCAAGGCCGCGGCTCAGAGTAATCACACACACCGCATCTCCCCTTTTAACCTTGATGTCACAGATGAGGCCTAGTATTATTTATACATTTGGATAAATGCACACATAAGTGTTTATTGGGCAGGGGTATCAAACATGCAGCTTGTGGCCCAGAACTGGTCCACCAAAGGGTCCAATGCAGCCTACAGTATGAACATGCAAGGTGCCAAAATTACACTGAAGATATAAACAATCAAGGGTGTGACGCTACTTTTAGTTCAGGGGCCACATACAGCCCAGTTCTGAAGTGGATCGGACTAGTAAAATAATAGCGTAATAACCTAGAAATTGTGACTGCTCCAAATTTTTCTCTTTGTGGGAAAAATTGAGTAAAGTAAGATTATTTGATGAAAATGTTTACATTTGCACACTCTCATTTCATAAAAAAAGTGAATAATCTATACAACCGTGAACAACCTGAAAGTTCTTAGGAAGATTAAGTGGAATTTTAAGAAGATTTTGCTTGTTAATAAATGTTTTTACTGTTTCACATGAAAGTAGAGAAAAAACCGACGGTTTTGAAGTCAGTTTACTTTTGCCGACGGTCTGTCCGCACAGGAGCGCAGGTCTTGCCGCCGCACCTTCAAACATTTTTTGGCGGAAACACTGATTTATTTATAAGTTATTATCCTACTCGGGGTTGTCCTCAGAAATTTGCAGTATCCTGCCGCACTCACTTACCCGGAAGAAAATCTTGCGCCAAAACCTTGCGATAGATGCAACTCCACGAGATTTCAAAGGAGAAACAACAAGGTGCTGGAAAAGTGAGCGCATACCTGCAAACCTGACGGATTTCGGTACATTTCAGCAAAACTATCGGTGGAAAATAGAAAAAAATCCCCTAAATTTGGAAATGAATGTAGTGGCGCTGAGCTAGCAGTATACTGGCGCAGCGCTGTTGTTCCATCATCTGGGGAGAACTCTGCTACCACTTTACTGGTCCGACCCACTTGAGATCAAATTGGGCTAACTTCCAGACAATTCTAATAACACATTGATTTCTATATAGATGTTTTGGGTTGGATTTTCTGATGTCTGTTCCTTATCCTCTGGTGCTGCAGTTAGCTTAGAAATGTGCAGTGTGTTGTCAATGATACTAGCTGAAGTATTCCAACCTGATGCTGAAGCTGAGACAATTGTTCCACATTGACACGACTGAATGAGTAGGAAAACGTATTGTATATATTTTGGAACCACTGACTTATATTATGTTTTAAAGGTTGACATGGAGATTTCTTGAAGCACGAAAGAGCTAATATCTAGTTCATTATTATTATTATTATTATTATTTTATTTTATTATTTTATTTTTTATTTATTTTTTTGCTGATACCTAGTTAATCGGCTGTTATATTACTTTTCATCTCAATGTTGAATCGCACGATTACAGTTCACTTCCCACAGGTGTGTAATAACACATATTACATCTGTTATCTTACAACTGCTGTGTTGAGCTTCCTTAACCAGAATTCAATCTACAAGGTTTCCGCTTAGGGTCATCCAGAGCAGCAGTGTCTAACGTGCATAGTCATACTAACACAGTGAGCGGAACATGTCATCTGTGGTTGTTATATAATCGTTGAACTGTCTGTCAACACATGATCAAATTTAAGAGTGAGTTCACAAGTTCACATATATTTCGAGGGCTCTGCATTTCCAGGATCACGGCTATTTGTACTCCAGCCAACGCTTTAGGTAATGGGCTGTCTTTCACCACATCTGTTATTTTTAAAGACCGGCATCCTGAGTGAAGGTTTCATTTATTTTTACATTTCATTCACCATCCGTCAAAGGTAAACTAGGAATTATAGGTTTACTTTAGGTCAGAGCTGCTCAAGTTAATATAAATGGAGGGCTACAAGCCAAAATGTTGCTTTTTTGTTCAATTAAATTAAACAAATTAATCATGATGTATCTAGATTGAAAGTTATGAAACTACTTATTTTAATCTGAATAAGAATTATCACATTAATTTGCAGAAATGATGATCAACAATGTAAAATATTCAACAGTGGACGTATTCAAGAGGAAAGTCAAGTTTGACAGAGAAACCATGCAACTTATTCACAGTATTTAGAAAAGTAAGTTGAAAACAAGTGTGTTGACTACATTTGTAATCAAGAATAAATTTGGCATTAGCTTGAAAAATTGGCTTGGGTTCTATTTTTATCAATGTGCCCCAGCTTTTTTCGCTCCACCAGTGTTAAAAGATACAGTAACGTACAAATGTCTTAGGCCAACCTCAACTTTTTTTTTGAGTGTACATATTTATTTTTCATTCTCTCTTCTTCAGATATAATAAGAATACAGGAAATATGTTCACGCCTTAAAAGACACTATTTACCGCGACTCCTGACCCCAAGATAAGAATGAGTGGAAACTGTTTGAAACATCTGACACGGGTTGGATGAAATCTGGTGTAAAACATCAGAAAATTAATGTGCTAAATTTCATATTGCCTGAGCAAAACGGTTGAAGACATGTTAATTGCAAAGGGAGGTCACAGTAATTACTAGCACTTTGATTTATAGAGGCTGTTTTTTTGTTGTTTTTTTTCCCCTGAAATGTTTTTCTTTTTCCTGTTGTTTACTGTGACTGAGAAATGCATATGTGCAGTTAGTAAAAGTTAACAAAATCAATAAACCAAGTGTTGGCCTTTTGCACAGTATTGTTCAAAGCATCACAAAGCAGGTGATGAGCACTTCTTTAAAATTCAGAAGAGTATTATTTTAGAAACATTACTGTATAGTCTTGTGTTGTTGAGTAATAATGATTTTAAAATAAAAGAATGAAGAAGGCAAATGGAGGGAAGAGACCAGAGTGAATGCTGCAGTTCTTTGTGTGAACTTTGCCATAAAACTCAGCTAATGTGCACTTTAGCTGCACTGAATACATGTTCCATAGTCATTAGGGTTTCCTTAGGTCTGTAACCTGTTTACTTGGCAGCTGGTTTCCACTTTACAAGAGCATAATGTTCTGACTGGCCACTGTTCCAGTAAAGATGACTAAACAGAGCCTCAGTAACAGTGATTATCAACTTTATGACACTTAATAGGTAATGATGAGCTATCACAGCAGCACTTTGTGTGATGATTTACAGGTTGTTGTTTTTTTTTTTTTTACATGTACAACAGCAGAATCTTTGGCTGTTAGCTCATGCCACTGTGCATTCTGTACATTCACTGAATAAGTTAAAGCCACGACCGCATTTGATTTACTAACTATGTACCAGCAATCCGTTACACACAGTCTGAAAGGTTCCCCTATTTACATTCCACACTAAGAATGTCTGCCTCGGTCTTTCCACTGTTTGTGGGAAAATATGTCGGAAGAACAACAGAACTTCAGTCTTTGCTATTGATGAGAGCATCGATAATTTCTTTTGTCTCATGTTCCAGCAATGCTCCATTACATAGGGAAGATTCTTGTAACTTGACATAACTTTTCATCAACTGACTTACCACACAGTTCTTCACATACTGTTATGTGTAGCAGTTTAAAAAAAAAAAAAATTCTCTTGTCTTTTCAGATGGCTGTGTCAGTGCGGGGCTTGTACTTCGTGGTGACCCTGTTTCTGGGTAGTTTTTTTGGAAGCATCTTCATGTTGGGTCCAGTCCTGCCCCTCATGTTCCTGTCTCCTGCTTGGTATCGTTGGATCACTGATCGCATTGTAGCGACCTGGCTCACCCTGCCTGTGGTGTGTAGCCCATCTCAGCCTTTACGTCCATGTGTGATAGATGGTCTGAAGTTACCTGTGTTTAGTCTGCATCATCTCAGTCTTGTTAATGCCACTTGGCCTTCATCTGATTTATTATTTTTATCACAAGTGCACTTCATTTATCCTGATTCCCCTTAAGCACAATGATTCAAGTGGCCAGATGAATTATGGTGGTATTTATATATTTCTCCTGTGCTTCTGGTCTCTCTTGAATTCATCTTACATTTTTCTTCTTCCTAGTCCTGTACCTCTACCCCTATATTGTTTTCTAATTATCTTGCCCCCCCCTCATCTTACTCTTGCCTCTGTAGTCTTTGCTGGAGTTGGTATTTGGAGTGAAGGTGGTCATAACAGGTGACGGCTTCATTCCCGGGGAGAGAAGTGTGATCATCATGAACCACCGGACACGACTTGACTGGATGTTCCTGTGGTGTTGTCTGCTCAGGTACAGCTACCTTCGTCTGGAGAAGATCTGCCTCAAAGCTGCTCTCAAAGCAGTTCCTGGCTTTGGTGGGTGCCCTTTCACGTTTGTGCATAATTTTGCCACATGCTACAAAATGAGTCCAGCAATGATGGGAGAGGTTAATCTGCAATAACAACCCAATTTAGTAACCAAGGTCTGATCAACTACATTGTTTAAAAAAGCCAGTCGTCACTTGTCATTTGGTTTATCAAATCGCTTCACACCTGAATGTATGTGAAATAAAAGCAGACTACTGCAAAATGTCATTAACCTACAAGTTTAACTACATTTAATGAATTATTCACTAACACTGAGAGTAATCCTAACGTAGGTAAAGACTTGGCTATGTACTTGTGTCAAAGAACATAATTTTTGAGGTCTAAGATTGTGGCTGCTTCAGGAGAGCTTTATTTACTAGAAAGTAAATGGTACAACACAACAAGTACAGTGTTTCCTGTGGAATTGAGCTCTTGGTGTGGTGGTGTGTCATCTGAGGGGGCAACATATTCCAGGCAGTTTGTTTAATAGAGTTACTGTTACAAATGGGCATTTGGTCCAGTAGTGACAGGCAGCAGAATTAACTGATAAAGATGAAAGACGCTACCACTGCAACTACTGTTTTGTGTTGTAAAACCTGAACATTTTAAATTCAAGACTTTAATATGCAAAGTCTAATGTTTAGACCTATTATTATTATTATTATTATTATTATTATTGTCATTATTATTATTATTATTTTTGTATCAGAGGTATGGTGTGGCCATAAGGATTTTAACCTTACGAGCAGAAACACTAGACAATATTCTGTCTGTGTGAGAGATTCACGCAAGAGAGTATTCAAAGAATTTTAACATGCAAGATCCAACCCATGTTTTTTAAACAATGCAAGGTTTAACAAATGCATGAAATGACCAGGACTCTCAGGTGAGACAGATTCTTGTGTAAGCAGTTAGTCTGTCACATACACTGACCTGTTCATTAAGAGCATGTTCGTACTGAAAAGTGAACAGATGAGAAAATGAAAAACTATAACTCCACTGGACAACAGAAACAGCTTTTCATCTGCTACCGGAGGGAAAAACATCTGATCTGACTAAATCACACTCTTCGAATCCAAATCTAAAATCAGAAGTTTTCTAGCACGTTATGTTTTTAAGTGATGTGCACGTGTTTAAAAAAGGGGGGGAAAAAAAACAAAACCCTAACATTTCCAACCTCAAGTCATAGATATGAACATCAAACCCAATGAAAAATAAACCTGACGAGCAGAGCCCTGTCAGTTTTCTTAAAATTCGCCAAAAAAAAAAAAACAGTTCAAGAATTTTCATTTAGTTTTTTTTTTTTTTTTTTTATCTTAATGATACAGGGGTTATTTTCTTTTGTTCAGACAAAGTAGTAGTAGAGTGATGTTCTCATTCCTGACATGTTTGTAGCTGTCTCTGCGACCTTTTTCTTTGTCTGAACAGAAGAAAATAACCCTCGTCTCCAAACAACACTTGCATTTATGCTTGTTGGTTGTCACATTTTCCCACTGAATGAACCACTGTGATCTCCAGTGTTTTCGAGTTAAAGAGCCCTTGTAAAAAGGCCTGTTTTTTCATAAGTGGTCTTTGGGTGAATACTTTCCACATCGCAGTATATAATTATAAATGTCAGGATGGTCAACACAGCTGATGAGTCTGAGAGGGGCTTCTGCTCATTTACAATGCACAGATATTACAGTTCTATTTGATGAGGCTCATACTTGATGAAAGCAGCGCACATGAGCTGAGACATTAGCCCTGGAAATGCTCTTCACTATGATATCTTAATCACTTAAAGTATTTTGGGGGGGGAAAAAATCCGGGGCCAGTCATTTTCATTAATTTAGGGCTACTTCCCTTGTTCAGAAAATTGGAAAATCTATGCATTGTGACAATTTTAACTGATTTCTGCAACAAAAAGAGATAAACCACTAACACCACCATGAAAAACTATATATTACTTATGTAACTCTAGTGTAAGTGGATGTCACCGCTATTTATATGTCTCGTATGTATTTCTCTGAGAATTTATAGTACTAAAACACTGTCGTCATATACTGTTAATGGCTAAATATTGACTTGTGCATAACTCAAAATGCCTTTCTTCTGGAAGACAAATCATTGTTAATCAGTGTTATGAAATATTCATGTAAGGATTAACCCTAACAGACCTAAACAGCTGCTGGAGACCAAAAGATCCAAAGTGTTTAATAACTTTTGAATCACTAATCCTGTCGATACGTACGACAATTCCGGTAAAATGCAGTTTTTCAGCTTTTCAGCATCACCAAATATGATCCATGTGGACATTCAGAGACTCCACAGTGAATATGGACACTGTCATCTTCTGCAATATTGATTTATTAATAAAATGCATGTAGTTTGACAGATAAAAGTGGTTGTACACCCTCTTTTTTTTACATTCACTTAATGATATAAATGATATATATTTTTGGGAAAGTCCCTCTTGCCTCAGTTTTCTAGATATGCTTACCTTTGAACGATTATGATCATGGTCAGTAAATTCAAAATGAGAGAATGCATGGTTTTCACTGAAAAATGCAGAGCATGGTGATGAATCACTTCAGAACGCTGAGATGTGAAGAAAAATTCACAAAATAATTCTAGATTTCTAAGGGTTAAAGAAAATCTAAATGGCAGGTTTTTTCCCCCCCTCTGCTTGTGTGCAGGCTGGGCGATGCAGGTGGCCTGTTTTGTCTTTATTCAGCGTCGTTGGGAAGCAGACAAGAAGCATTTGGAGAACATGTTGGACTACTTCTGTGATATCAGAGAGCCTCTGCAGCTGCTTCTGTTCCCTGAAGGCACAGACCTCACAGGTGAGGACCAAGAACGCACTGCTGCAACCACCCATGTAAACGCATTCAGAGAATCGCCCTCAAACCAGACCTCCAGAGCTTAGTGTGTCCCGGGCACCTGTCTTACACTTTTCCCTGACACTGTTATGCAAACACACGATTGCAAAGTGATAAGGCATGACCGAAATCCCTCGACACACACCCGCGTAGTCATATCTCCGAGAATGCTCTGATCTTTCAATCCACGCAACAGAGACACCGGTGTCTAAAGCCTGTTCAGATTATAATTAAGCCACTCAAAGTCCAGAGTAGCTTTGCCAGGGGACGCTGATGCATGATGTCATGAGGGGGGGGGCAGTGGAGTTGCGTCAGAACTGGACAGCAGCTTTAGGGTTTTTAATTGGCTTCACTTTCTTCAGTGCCACCTAACTTACATGTCTGCATATGTGTGTAGACTGGGTTTAAGCCTCTTAAACCTTTTGGATTAATTTGACAACAACCTACAAATGCAATATGTTCTGACATCTTGCGCAGAGGCCGTCCTTTATATTCTTCCTTCATATATCATAGTCCTGTCCTATAAGCATACACACTTCACTCTACTGGATCAGGTTGAGTACACTTAAGCCTCTAAAAATTCCATGACCCCGCCTGAAGCTGAGGAGCACGGCTGAATTGATTGTACAAAATTACGTATTATAGATTTGAGCCCCCAGGGGAGCAGATATCCAGGCCTGATCTGCAGAGCTCTATCTGTAGTCCGTCTGTCCCACAGTCTGTCCAAAGGAGCTGCTGGTTGCGTAACATAACTAATGAGTCGTCGTATGGTTTACATGTTCCTACAACAAGTTCCACAGGAATGTTTGGGTAGTAAGAAGTCGTCTTCTCTTTCCATCCTTAAGTGTTTGTTGCTGCTGGATGTTATTCATAAGTGTTGTCCTCATTTGTCCCCAACATTATTAGTATTCATTTCATTTTTACTCTTTATATTGGTTATTTTAATAATATAATGTATTCCCAGTTGTACTTTTGTTGATGTTGAGTTGTGTTTTAGTGATATATACCATCAGTTATGCTCTTTTCACATTGCTGGCTGTAAATGTACCGGAGTCTTTGGAATTGACAGTATCAGTGATGTAAGCAATTCTATCAACATTCCATACTAAAACCCTTAGAGTTTTGACACTTTCATTGTATATTTATTTGTTTTCCTTTCAATAGGGCTTTAGTTGTAGTTTTATTTGACTTCCTTGGTGCACATGTTCCACTTTTTTATTTTGAGGAACTAGTTTTAGTTTACTATATTTCCTCATAATACTGAGTTACAGCAGGTGTCAAACCTTTATTTGTTGTGTGCTTGTACTAGATGCAGGCTTTTATTTTTAATTTTCTCTGGCGTTGCTCATATCTTGTACGTCTTTGTTCCCCCTGGGGTTTTCATTGTTAAAGGTACTTTGTTACAGTACATTAAAATTAAAAAAAAAAAAAAACAAAGAAACTTGTGAACATGGTATTTATTGTGTAGTTCCAGCTCATGATACTTTTATGTTTCTATAAAATATAGTTTTGCTGCAACCACACTGAAATAACAGAGATTTTTAGTTCAAATGACAGAAGTGTACATTATACTTAACTGGTGTAGATATTTGATAACAAACCCCAGGAGTTTATCCAGCTTTATTTTTCCAGACTCTGGTGTGTTTTCTTTCTTCATATCGCACTGATCCCTGCCAATATTAGTCCCAGCTTGTAACTCCAGTGGCTACAACGAAAGCCTTGATTTATAGAGGCTGAAAAATGGACAATGAAAGAATGATGTGTACCTGAATACCAATGAGCAACATTATCACATGTGTAACAAATTGTACTTAATAGACACCTCAGTGAGAACTTATTGCTTGTCTGTGTTTCCTGCAGAAAATACAAGAGCCAAGAGTGATGCATTTGCTGCTCAGAACAGCCTGCCAAAGTTCGAGTATGTTCTGCATCCCCGGACCACTGGGTTCACCTTCATTGTGGACACATTGCGAAAAGGTTAGGTCTAATCCATGTAGCAGTAGTTTATGAACTATAAGCTCTCTACATTAAACTGCCACTAATAAAAATGCCATGAGTTGGCAGACAAACGGCATCATTATAGATATATTTTACCAGCAAAACCGATGAAGAAGAACGGTGTGCTGCTCCAGTGGTGCTGTTAGTCAGGGGGTATAATACCTGTTATTCTTGTTAGCCTTCTGTGCTTCATGCTTCATGCCACTTCCAGCCATTACAACACCCCTGAGATGCTCATGTTTCCCTATGAGCTAATTCTGGCAGTCCTCCAGCGGCCTTAAATACCAGCCCCGGCCCTGCTGCCTCATCCCCCACCCATGCTGGATGCTGAGCATGGCACTAACTCTCCCAGCAGGTGTAGTAAATCAGTGTGATGTCATCAGATTTAACTAATTTTCCTCAGCTCTGGACTGCGGACTGCCATCCTGTGCATGTTGTCTCTGGCAGCACCGAACTCCTCTCGACTCTATTTTTACCTCACTGTAGATTAAATGTACAGGAGCAGGCGTGTGCAGGTGTCATCATGTCCATTTGATCTTTCTTTCACCTCTCTCTGTGCTGTAAGGACACTGCGGTTTGGTGGTGATGGTATAGGCAGTATGGTAGTGAAGGGATGAAGCCCTAAGCCTCTGTATAATTAGAGGTACTTGTGTAATAGAGGTGAAAGCTGGGATTTTGAAGAGGGCATGACACAGTTCTAATTACCAGTCTGAATGTGGTCAAGGGATAATATGAAATTTCAATGCAGTGTAATGTCTACAAAGGTTACAGAAAGCATGTCTGTTCAGGAGTTGTTTAAAGGCATCGTTTCCAATCTAACCTTTAAAAACCTACAACTATTTTTGTCACAACTTCCAAAAGATTTTTGTGGTCTTTCTCCAAGTGATTTATTGCGATTTATTATAATATTATCCTCCACGTTTAGTAGTGAAAATCAAGTATTTCCCTATATTTAAATTATTCATTTACATGTAATGTAGATATTTATAAAAGCCCAGTAAGTGCAAAGGTTATTGGATCAAATCAGAAATAACAGGAAAAATGACTTTATCAACAAAATATATCATTAAGTGACCATAAAAACAAATGTATACAACCACTGTCACTAGTGAAACTACATGGGTTTTACTACTTTACCAATACTTTACCAAGGTGGAGCGAGTGATAAACATCATCTGAGGTGGTGCCCTAAGGCCCAGGAGTGGTAGGGAAAATGCTGGATACTAATTTAAGTCTTGTGAACTTCTCTAGACATTTACTAGAAGCCAGTTTTCTGATAAAATTCCTGACTAATATGAGATGGTGTCTGTTTTCCTAGGAGACAACCTGGATGCTGTCCATGACATCACTGTAGCTTATCCCAAAAACATCCCTCAAACCGAACGTCACCTCATCCTGGGCCTTTTCCCCCGTGAGATTCACTTCCATGTCCGCCGCTACCCTGCGGCTGCACTCCCCTCCTCATCTGAGCTGGAGTCCTGGTGTCGCGAACGCTGGGCTGAGAAGGAGGCCCGTCTGCGGGAGTTCTACTCTGGCGAGCCACGGGGCTTCGACAGGGATGGCATGGCACGTGTACCTCCCTGTAAGACGGAGCTGAGGGTAGCTCTGATCAAAGCCGCCTCTCTGTTGTACTGGACCGGCTTCATAGCCCTGTGCTTCACCGGCCTGTGGCTGTGGGCTCCGTTCAGGTTCTACTTCCTGGTCATGGTCGGAGTGTATCTGGCCCAGCAGAAGCTGATCGGAGGGATGGAGCTGCTGGAGCTAGCCTGCCATCAGTACTGGAAGTCCATGGCCAAGGACATGGATGAAAAGGAGAAAGTGCTGGATGGGAAGATGAAGTGAGGATAGAAGATGTGTTTCTATCTTTGCTTATGAAGGACCCTGAGGACTCTGCTGTGCTGGCCTGCTCAGTCCACAGGGTTTGAGCATCCCTCTGTGGGATCCAACAGCCCATGCCTTAGAAAAGGAGTAAGAAGTGCACCTCCTGATAATGCATGGCTATAGGGGAGGGAAGCTAAGAGGAAATAATGAATGTTGTGTACATAGGGTTGGGAATGAATACAAAATGCCAAGTACTGGGGGAAAAAACCCTGAGTTTTGGTTCTGCTTATCGGCTCCTAAATGCCAGGACTGTTTGTTAGGCTGAGCTGGCATGCATGGCTGAAGTCGCAACAGTTTGAAGAAGAATGCAATCCCTGTGTACAGACAGAGGATCTATGTCTGAAAATGAGCAAAAATGTATTCAACATGCCATTCCACTAACTGTTAAGACAGATGCACCCACATGTAATTACTTCTAGATATTAATTTGATCAATATAGCCATTAAGTGTCATAAGTAACAACAGTCGGTGATGTGTGGGTCACACAGGCACAATTTTTTTTACCTTAGAATTGTCTTTAAATTAGTACAGTCTGAGTTCTAAGTCGTGCTAATGAGGCACATGAAAATGAAAGAATTTTATCTGAAATCCATCTGAAATCTGAATCAATCCCCCTACCTTGTATACAGTTGAATACAATATAATAACATTATATAACAAAAGGGTACATGATTGTGTAAATACAAAAACAATTTATACCAAATGCAACATAACATTAATATGTGGTTTTATATATTAATATGTAATTAATTTTTTTTCAACAGGTAAGCTGATGTAAGAATGATGGATTGAATAATCACAGTTGATCAGAACCAGAATCGATAAGCAGAACTGGACCTGATACCCAACCCTAAATGTACATTTTATGTGATGGGTTCATGGAATTCATCATGTACCATGTCACATGTTTGTGTTTCTCTTCGTAGAATCATTACTGTAGGTCAGTGTTGATACCTTTCTATTGGTTTCTGTTGTTGGTGCTTATCATAGTTGTTAGCGCAGAATATCATTGTGGTCGTGTCATCAAACAATGCTGTTAGTATTCGTCGTACTGTTTCCATGTCATGGAACTGGTTTTATTTCACAGTTTGTGGTTTTATCCGTGTCATAAATGGAACAGAGCCATAGTACAGGCCTCCTGTACATATGAGGACTTGAGTACCATTGTGTAATTCATTACTGTAGTTGCCACATTAGACCATTAGTTCTAGTGAAGTCAGATTTGCGTCTCAGAATAATACAATTCCCAGTGAATTATTACCAGGTTTAAGGGTATATAAATATACCATTGTTTACCTTTAATGGGTATAATTACCCTTTTCTACCAATTGGGGAATCAACTTTTTCCTGTTAGTGAGAATGTTTGTGTGTTTCTTACTGTATAGGGACATGTTAGTCTGCATGTGTGTTTAACATAAAAGCCAAAGGTGATAATAGCAGATGTGATCTAGAAGAAGTAACCAAACAGAATGTGGTCTGTTGTCTTAAGAAACTCAGCTCTGGAAAGATGGAAGAGGTAGGGCTGGGCGATACGGCAAGAAATAAGATCAGAATATCCCATTTCTGATTCACAATATTTATATTTTTTCCCCGCTAGTTTGGTGCGTATCCTGGGGTGACATAAATCTGAAGAAAAAGAAATGTGGTGATACTGAGAAGAGAAAACAATCTGGTGCATTAAATTGTCATATTATCAATCTTATGGGAACATGGGTCAGTGTTTTGAGAAAATATATAAAAATTTAGAGGGAACTTAAAAAATACAGTCAGAATAAAGTTGTAAGAAAAGACTAAAACAATATTTTTGGAGAAAAATTCAGTGTGGCTCTATTGAATCCAATATTTGAGTATAGATGCCTGATTTTCTGACCTGTACTTGAACACACCATAAAGTTTCATTGTCCACACACTTTGCTGTAGAAAGCCTTGTAGGTTTCAGGGTTTACTAGGTGTAGTTGAACGCACCATGATGATTTCACCTTTAAGTGAAACCAGAACAGACTAGAAACACAGCTGAGTCTTTGATGACGAGGCTGTTCAGTACAAACATGTCACATTTATTTGTACAGTTTACCAGGCTGTATTTGTATCAGGTACAAATGTCCAAATTGTATCGTTAATGATACACATTTTGCCCAATTTTGAGGTCATTGTATCGCCCGGCCCGACACTGAGTTACCTTTTACAATCAGCGTTGCAGGTCTTTGTGAGATGTGGAAGCAGATGAGCTCTGTGCCCTTTCAGGGAGTGAAGGGATGCCTTGTAGAGTCAGAATGTGGGTGGTGCTGGGCTGGAAGAATGTCCTGTTGGGACAACATTACCCCTCAATGTGCAGGGTGGCACTGAGGACCAGACTTGGAGTGGAAAACTGGCCCTGAACTCAACCTAATCCAAAAAAGCCCCATAATGCCCACCTCTCACAGTGCCCCTCTCCGGAGGACTGGCACTGATGCGGCTGCTAAACTCAATTAGCAAATGACAGCTGCGAAAGCTATTCCAATTGTGCCAAAAAAGGACAAATTGAAATAAGAGAGAGCGGTGCTTCAGCCACAGTTTGAGTCACTGACCCTTCTTGCCATTCTCCACAGTAGAAGCCATGCCATAGAAAATGCTGTCTCTGCGGTTGTTTCTGTAACTCATGTAATGATGTAGCCACTTTAGCCGCTCAGACAAACCGACACTATGTTCAACAGACACGAACCTAGGTTGACTGAAGCGTCTTTTATTCATGTGAGTCTGTAGCTCCTGTAGTTTAGATGTTAAGGAGCTCTTTTCCTTTCACTGTGATTCAGCTGTTTTCTAACGGTTTAATCATCAGCATGTAGTAGTTTACCAAACATGGTACCTGTTCATGTTTAAGACTCCTCAACCAGCTACAATCTACATGTATTCTATTGCTGTTTTTATTTTTTTGTTTGCCTATTTTGTAATCACAAGCTGATGCTGGACCTCCTTGAAGTCACTGTCCTCAGGTATTTACATTGGACACTGTTATAAGTCAGTCTCTTAAAGGAATAAATATATCTAAATAAATAAATAAATATACTCTATACGCCAGCCACAGTCTCAGTCATTCTTTACTCTGTGATCAAGATCTTGATGTTCCTATTCTTTCTACCTTTAACCCATCAAGACCCAGTGGTACTTTTCTGGTAGTTCCCACATAATTTTTTCTCTCCATTTAACATTTCTTAAGCAAGTTATGACAGTTTATTGTAATATTATCCTCTGTATTTTGCATTTCTTCAATACAAATTAATGTTTTCCCATATTTCATTCACTGATCATGTAGATGTTCATAAAAGCTCAGAGAAAAGTTGATTTTCATAATATTAGAAATGGAGAAAAATGAAGAACATTGGTAGCACTTGTCTTGAACTGCACATGAAGCATTTACTGTTTCATGAGACAGGACTCAACATTCATACCAACCCTTTCATGAATGTGGAAGACAAAATGACGAAAACTTGTCAAAATAAAAGTAACAATCGCAAAGCAGCATTGCCGTTTTTATTCCAACCCACATCACGTCTGACTCAGTGGGCTAGTCCAGTGCCAGAAAGACAGAACATGGTCAAGCAAATTATTTTTATGTTTCTTAATAATGTATTTGTTTTATCATGTAAACTTTGCTAATTGCTCATCTTTTGCAATAAACTAGTGAAGTGAACGACACTGAGCTGACCAGTATCCGTGGACCCCTGAATGGTTGGACATTCCTGTT
>JAQQZY010000016.1:19665408-19679548 GCA_030068375.1 Ostorhinchus rueppellii | reverse complement strand
GTTTGTTTGTTTGTTTGTTTGTTTGTTTGTTTGTTTGTTTGTTTGTTTGTTTGTTTGTTAGCAACATAACTCAAAATATTATGGATGGATTTTGATGACATTTTCGGGATATGTCTGCTCTGGGTCAAGGAAGAGATGATTAAATATTAGAGGCGATCCAGATCACCGTCTGGATCCAGGAATTTTTTTAAACAATTCTTTCTCATTGTGCAATAGGGCATGGCAGCACAGATCTGCATATGAGGCCATTCAGTGCCATCTAGTGGAGGAAAGTACAAACACTACCTTGAAAAAAAAAGTACAAATACTACCTTTAAAAAAAAGTACAAATACTACCTTGGCGGAGGCCTGCGCTCTCTGAGGGCTTTTCTAGTTTAAAATCAAACAAATGTGTTTGTTCTTTTTAAATCATACTGACAACAGAAACTACCCAAATGACCCTGATCGAAAGTTTACATCCCCTACTACTTAATCCTCTGTTTTGGCCCCTTGAACATCAATAACAGCTTCAGGTCTTCTGTGGTAGTTCAAGGTGAGCTAAAGCTGCCCATTCTTCTTGGCAAAAACACCTTCTTTTCGTTTAAGATTTGGTGTTTTCTGGTTTTAACAACAAAGTAATGTTAGCTATGTTCATATTTGCAGATATTTTATTTTTCTCCTTTATTTCTAACATCCTTTTGTGGAAAGAGGATGCTACCTTAGTCAAGAATTCAGCTGGAAAACCATCTGGACCAGGGGCTTTATTATTGGGCATATACTGGAGAGCTTCTTGGAGTTCATCATGGGTTTTCTTGCATGAACTGCATGTTTGAGACCTCCCATGAGTGGGTCAGTGATACCGAGGTCAGGACACTGAGATGGCCACTCCTCCACTTTTTTCTATTGTAGCCAATGACAGGTGGACTTGGCAGTGTGTTTTGGGTCATTGTCATGCTGGAACATCCAAGACTGACCCATGCACATTCTGTCAGGGTGTGGAAGCTTATGAGCACAACTGTACCTACCAGTTCGATATGTGAGGTGAACCTACATACGAGCACTTCAGGGGGCACTACTGAGACATCTGACACATTCAGGCCCATGTAAATATAGCTACTGTAACTATATTTTTCAGCATTCATTCATTTTCTGAACATTTATCCTCACTAGGGTCACAGGAGCCTATCCCAGCTGCTTCAGGGTGGGGGCGGGGTACACCCTGGACATGTCACCAGTTCATCACAGGGCTGAACATATAGAGACAAACAACCACTCCCACATTCACACCTATGGACAATTTAGATTCATCAATGAACCGATCAGTGCATGTGTTTGGATGGTGGGAGGAAACCGGAGTACCCGGAGAGAACCCACACAGACACAGGGAGAACATGCAAACTCCACACAGAAAGGTCCCACCCCAGATTTTTCACCACCTCTGCAAAACTTCTTGAGTGTCTACAAGTTTCATCCCTGAATAAAAAAAACAATAGTTTTGTTTTTTTGTTTTGTTTTCAGAAAAACAGAGCCAAATTTATTTTTTTGTGTGAATGCAATACGCTTCCGTATGTTACACATTAAATGCAACTTCTATTAGTTTTGAATATGAACTGGATATGACTCTGAAGCTGCACATGCACAGAAGAGGTTCTGAGACAATACGTGACCGTGTACGCACTGTGTTTACGGAAGTAGTCACGGAAAAAATGATGAGACCATCAAAAGTCATTGAAAGCAAATGTTATGCAATCAAGGACTAACTCCTGTGTGTATCATGTGACTAAGACAGACACAAAAGAAAACATGGAAAATGGATAGATATCAGCTCTGAAATTAAACTATTATGAGCTATTTTTGTTGTTCTCATTATATTTGTCCAAACAAATGTACCTTTAGTTGTACCAGGCATTAAAATGAACAAGAACTTGAAGAAAACAAAGGTGGTCTAATATTTTTTTCCTGCTGCTCCTCCTCATGCATCACACAACTGTGACATTTGTGGCATTTCAGTGACGTAAAGGACGGATAAATGTGACCTGGCTATTCAGACTGAAGTCGCATTGCAAAATATCAGATACATATTGGATTTAGGGCCACGTAAGTAAGTGGCCTGGGTCGGATTTGAAAAAATCGGATTTGTGCTGTTCAAACTGTCTTTAACAGATTGGATGTAGGTCAGATATGGGCAAAAAAAGTCAGATTTGGGTCATATTTGCCTGCAGTCTGAACACATTCAGATCTGTGTTTATCTAAAGCGCCAACAGGCTGCTACAGAAACATTTCGATAGACCCAAGCCCACTTAATTATAATGACTTTTACTGTATTATTCACTGCTTCTGCAAAGATCCACAAGTTTACATAACTTCCCACCCTGAAAAATGCACCTGGAAGAAAAAGAATGATTATAATCTGGATTTCCAAGATGCAAATTGCAAAAAAAAAATTAAATCTATTTAACTAGAATATTATTTTCTATAATGTTTCTGTGTTCTGATTATCTCCTATTGAAACTGTGACTATACTGAAGTACAGTGACTCATGTTTTGCATCATTATTCAAAATATGCATAGGATTCATTCATCTTTGGTCCTCCATGTTCCACGTCCTGCCCAAGAGCACTGTGGAAGTTTCTGAAGGTTAGTGGAAAAATAGTTGACTGTGAACACGACCAGGCAGAGACTATGTCACGTCCAGATCTGTGCCATGTTTATCCAATTGCATGCGGACTAATAGGATCAACAAGGCAGTGTAATTATCCTTATCTGGCCAGATGGCTTTTCAATAAAGACGGGAGACAATCCTAAGGTTACTCCGGGACAAAGTCAAAGACTACTACAAATGATGAAGCAGCCGAGGGAGATCTCTGCCTCCTTTTCGCTTCTGGTCATGCCTGGCATTTAAAGGGCAATTGATACGGCCATAAAACATCCCAAAAACATGTACCCGCAGCCGAGGCAAAAATAGACCAGAGCATAACTGTTTGTCATGTTCCACTTAATTAATATTTGTGTGAGCTAAGTTTAGTCGGTGGGGCGCCTCCAGGAGTGCAGAAAAGCAGACCTGTTGTTGGTTCCAGCGTTGTGACACAGACACACAACAGAAAAGCCTTCCAACAGGATAAGAGCTATAAATAACTCCAGAGCAGCACTGCAATATTAGTGGGTGGATTAGGAAGGTCTGTGTCGTCACTGCCTTTTTATAAATCATATGCAATCAAAACCTCTGCTTTGGAGGAAGATTTGCTGCAAAAACACTCAATAGGTTGGATTAAAAAGGGATTTGCCCTGTAGATCTACCACACGTCTGCTTTCTTCAATTCTTTCTTTTTGATCTGTCAGAATTTCAGCCATTTTTGACCCAAGCGGGCATCTGCAGAGTTGATTTAGTTGCTCTGATAGTGGAATAAATGCCAGCTGATGGAGATTTTGAGGCTGCAGTGAATCTGTACAGACCTAGTAGAGCAATGTCAGAGGAGAGCAGAAGACTGGGCATCATGTAGCCCAGAGAAAACGCCTTTAGACACAAAACTGATATTATCAGAGCTCTGCTGCCACCTACAGGTTCAAGACGGTAGGGGGTCTGCTGTTATTGTACGTCCTCCTGAGACCCAGCAATGTATTTTTGCCCTCTGTAGAGGCAATCATTTCACAGCTTTACTTACAATAAATATTATGTATTTAGACTAAGTCTAAGTTTAAATATAAAATGCTGTCCACCGCAAAGGACATTCCATAAAAAAACAAAACAAAAAAGCTGTTGCATCATGCTGTTTCCAAAGTAATTATTTAATGTGAAAAAAAAAAGCCAAAACTTTTACTTTCCTACATCTAAGGAGGATTACGGAGCCCCTAAAGTCCCAAAAGATGTTTTGTTTTGTTTTGTTTTTCTTGTGTGCACTTGATATAAAATAAATAAATACCAAAAAAAAAAAAAAAAAAAAAAAAAAAAACATCTTTTGGGACTGTAGGGGCTGCGTAGCCTTTGAACACCTTCATGGACAAAATGTTTTTTGGGGTTTTTTTGAATAGCAATTAATTATTCAGATAATTAAACTAGCATTTAAAGGGTTAAAATCCTGAAAATGATTAAATGTTTGGTAGCTTTGAACATGTTTGAAGTCATTTTATAAATTTAGACAGAGAAAAAAAAAGCTTTTTTTTTTTTTTTTTTAAAAATACAATGCTGATTTAATAGCAGTTTATTTACCATGAAGGTGTCCAGATGGTGATGAATTTGAGGAGGGCACCAGGGTGAACGATGCCAAGTTCTCAGCTGGACTCATCTGATCCATCTGAGGTCACATGGCAAAAGGAGGCTCTGATCCAGGTTCTGGAGGAGGATGTGGAGAATCTTCCAGCATTCCCACAGGAAGTGGAATATGGACAAAAGGTAATCACTGACTCTGGAGTTCAGTGACTCAGTCAATTCTCATTTAAACCGAACGAATGAAGCCCTGCATCATCTCCAGTTCTTCCTGTAGTAGAGGTGGATCTGCTGCAGTTTCACTTCCTCCAGAGAGACCACAGCCTGTGTCTCATATGGACAATGTTGGCGCAAAATCAACAAGGATAATAATAACTAGTGTGTTGACCTGTGGGGGTCCATGGGTTCTAGATGTGGTTGTTTGTACGCTGTTGTGTATTGGTGCATGCTGTACTTTTGTCCAGCAGTCACCGCCAAAGTGCTCTGGCCATAACAATGTGATTGCAAGGCGACAGTATTCCAAAATTACTAATATCTCCCAAAATATTGCTCCTATCAACTTGCTGTTTTTGCTAGTCTGTTCCTTAACTAAAAATACATAAGCATGTTAAACTGTAGCAGTCAGCTGTCTCCGAATTTTGTGTGAATCCCGGGACACACACACTCACATGCACACAGAGGCCACTTGGCTTTCATAATAATAATAATAATAATAATAATAATAATAATAATAATAATAATAATAATAGCTCAGTAAATTATTAGCTTTAGTTGTGACATCAGGATGGGAGCTGGGAATCCAGTCACTCACCATGTCCACATGGACGGGGTGTGTGGTGATGGTTTTTGGGGTGACATTTGGGAAGGCAGCATCAATTTCAGTTAATATATTTTAGCAATTGGGAAAAAAAAAAAAAAAAGTACAAAAAGTGTCACAACCCCAAAGGTCACATGCTTGGGATCTGATACGTTCATAATGTTCATTCACTCATTTTAACACTGATATCTGCATATTTTGGATTTTGCATTACTTAAAGGCATAGTTTCACCTACAAAACAAACACAAAAAAGACAGAACAGTTGAACCCAGCAAGACTACATGTTTATTTAGAAAATACGTCAAAAAGATTTTGCTTTAGCCATACAAGAAAATTCTTCTTCCTTTTTTTTTTTACATTTTTTTTTTTACAAGCCTCCAGTCAAGAAAATATACAACTGGATAAATGTATCAGTCGATAAAATAACCATATAGAGTAAACCAAATAAAAACAATAGGCTCATCAATACAACTCTAAAACAACAAAATGATAATAGTCTGTTGTGGCAGCTGAATATTTACTGCACAGACTAAAGGAGATGTAGAGTGTCATCACTGCAAAAGTCATCTCAGATGCATTTTTTTTTTTTTTTTAAGAAATCACAAGTGTACCATGTGGTCTGACTTTGTACAGGTAAACTCACACATTTTATGTCACTATGTGGGAATGTTGGGCCATGCTGCAAATGCCTGTAGCCATAAACACCCTGAAATGACATAAAACCAGGCGCCGTGATAGACTCCAGCCTGAAAACAACATCTAATGTCATCAAATGTCTTTTTTTCATTGTGTTTTGTTCACTAAAACTTGCTTAGCTTTAGGTTGTAGGAAAAAAGTCCAATTAGAACAATGAACCATGTGTGATGGAGTATTAGAATTTTAGAATTAAGTTGTAATATTTCAGGAACAAAAGATATGAGAATTAAGATGGAATATTTTTTTTTTTTTTTTAAGTAAAAATATTAACAGAATTGTGCCAATACTTCAAAAACATGCATTTTACAAGAGGAAATGTGATATCTTATGTATTGTATTTCTTAATATGAATTAAGAAATGATGTTAGCAATAGAAAAAGTAAGAAAAAACTACTTCTGAATACAAACATCAGCTGCATTTGTTTCAGCAGGTTATTTTAACACCTCTTGTAATATGAAGCCATTTCCTTATAAAAATGCATCTTTATTCTCATGTTAAGATTTTATTCTCTAAATATTACAGCTTAATTCTCATAGTACAATAAGTTTATTCTTATAAAGCATCGAGTTTTTGTGGTGGGCCTCTGGACAGACCGGATCCACAGTCACTTACATAAAAACTGATGAAAGGTTACGGATTCACACGTTTTTCAGGTTGTTGCTTAAACTGGAATAAAATGAATGTCTGCTCGTATTTCTTTAAAGTCTTGGTGGTTTGTTTTGGTTGAGAATAGAATTTAATTTTAACCCTGCATGACCCAGGTCTTTTCAAAACACCTCCATCTTTCACTGTTTCACTGGAAAATACCACACGCCCTCCATGACAAACGCAACAGGCACATGTTGTAAATGATACAATAGACTTTTAGGCCACACTGAGGGCTTTCCAATGAAGTCCTACAATTACAAATATAAAATCAAAATATTCAGGAAAAACATTTTTTCTTTTTGGAGGGCAAAAGTCACAATATTATAAGAATAAAGCTGATGTTTTATCTGTATGAAATGTTTTAACACGGTGGTCTGGGATGGGGTCCTACATTTACCCCCAAGTACAGACCACTTTTATACAACTCAAACCTGCAGAACATGTTTTCAAAAATCAGCTCATATACACATTTAATGTCATTATGAGCATTTTTCAACAAAATATTCTTACATTTTAATCACAGCACCCACAGATCATTATTCTAATAAATGAGCATTACAACTGCACACTTCTGTGAGCACGCAAAATAAGTGAGGTTCACAAAGCCAAGTTTTATAACTGAATACACACTATTATATGAAAATAGTGTTTTGGTTCTAAACATTTCAGTTCTGATTCAAGTCTGTTTCTTTTTACTGTGGTGTAATATTAACATCGTAATATTTAAAAGCTTTTTAACCAAACATTTAATGAGCAACTTTGGAATGAATCCCCACCAGTTGAGAAAACTGGCTTTAGTAGATTTTAAGAAGTTATGAAGTATCAAATATCACAAAATTACAGTATGAAAACCAACAGCAGCTGCTGGAATCTGCTGCTGCCTTTGGGTCAGCTGGGAATTTTGGCAACTCTTCAATTATTACAGCTTTATTCTCATGGTATTATGAAATATCCAATTTTTTTCTATCCTCAGTGTGACTCTAACATCCCAGGTGCAAATGTAGATGAATTTTAACACATATAAAAAAAATTGCTTTAATTCAACTGTGTGATTGTCAGTTGTAAAGGTGATACTTACACACTGCAACGACGGGAAACTTAAGCCACTTTGTGTACACTTTAGTAAGGTCATGTCAGTGAAAAGAACTGCACATCACATGAGCAAAATCCAAATAAAAGCCACTCATCACTGAACTTGAGAAGAAATATTTAAATGACATCAATCTGTGCACTTGGTTGAGACGAGATCTGAAACACTATGTCATTTAATACACTACTAAAAAAAGTTAGAACTGATGTACAAATTACAGCTATTGTGTTCTTATGTGCAGTCGGTGCTCACCACAGACAAACAAAGTCAGTTCACAACACAGAAACCCCACTCAAGCAATAACATGTGGAAAACAACTGGTTGTTGTGTGGAGTGGGATGGGTGTTGATGAACTTCTGCTTATTTAGTACCTCTAAATAAAAACAAGCAGGTGATATTTGTCTATTGTCATGCATGTGTTGTTGTTAACTGTCATATATATGAACATGCTTTGTGCAGCAGTGATGAAAGCTCGGTGTGACACTTAAACAACTCCTTCTCTGTGTCCCCAATAGATTTGGGGGTATTTCAAGTTTATTTAGCAAGATCAGATCCAGCTAACAAATCTTTGAGAGGTCAAAGGTCGAAGGCCAAAGACAGGGGAGGGCAGAGGAGGGGAGGGTGCGATCAGGACCTCACCTCAAGACCACTAAGTCTGCAGTTTGGTGGTGTGCAGCGGCGAGGAGGGAATTAGAGCAAAAGGAGGGCACAGGAGGGATCTTTCCCCACACAAAGTAATCCAAGATGGCAGAACTCAGGAGTTATCGGAGGGTACGTGCTCCTCAAAGCCCTCGCTCTCCCTGACCAGTGCTCTCTCCAGAATCACACGTCCCTCTTTGTACCGCTGACTGTCCTCAGTGGCAAACTCATAGATCCAACCCAGTTTGCTGTTACAGTTCTTGCAGCTGACGTCTCTCACCATGTGCCTGCCGGTGAGCATGACTCTGTCTTGCACCTCGCTGTACTGCAGGTTCACCACCTGTGAAGGAAACAGACAAGTCTCAAACCCTAAACTGAACACTCAGATTCACAGCTCAGGTCTGAAATTTCTTTAAAAAGTGTCCAATCTCAGATTCCAGTGTAAACAGGTCATGGAACCTGCAGCGTTGTTACAAGAGATCATATTGATTCTTTGTATAAGTATTTTGTTTCTGTAAAAATACTAATACACAATGAGAAAATACTTCACTACAAGTAAAGGTTAAACATTCTAAACCTTAAAAGTCATATGCTGCTTTAAGTAGATGTGTGAATCTATTATCCAGGAGTTGTGCAGTAAATTGGTCCCCACCAGTGTTTGTTACAGAACTGTCCTAAAGTCATGGGCCAACATTAGGTTTGTTGGTTTAGTAGAGATCTAATGACCACACATATGGATTTCACAGTCTGTGTGTTAAGATATATTCTGGATAAATGTAAAGTATGTACAGCAATAAAAACAAAGGTTTCAGGGGGGGAAAAACAGCTTATATAAACCAAAGCGTTGGTATTTAACATAGGTTTGAAAGATTTTGATTTTCTACAAACTTTTGAAATATTTTAAATGTGCTTACTTACAATGGGCTGTATTTTGATGGTTTAACACAGGGGTAACCAATCCTGGTCCTTGAGGGCCAGTATCCTGCATGTTTAGATACTTTCCTTTTCCAACACACCTGATACAAATGATAAGCCTGATAATGACTGTCAGGTGTGCTGGAAGAGGGGAATATCTAAAACATGCAGGATACCGGCCTTTGAGGACCATCATTGGTGACCCCTGGTTTAACACCAGGAGATGGTTACAGATATCAGTATAGTTACTATTGAGCACTGATAGGAAGTTACATATGGGCTTTCATTTACTTTGAGTTATCCTCAAACCAAATTATCACCCACTTCTTTTAGGAAACTGATCTTGTGATCAAGATCACATCAGTCCTACTTTTACAATCATGTTGACATTAAGGGAGGGGTGGCAATAACAGTGTCTTCATTGTGTCATGAAACTACTCACCCAAAAATACACACAATGGGTTTAGAAAAAACTCTGAATTTACTGTACTTTAAAAGTTAAAGCTGAGGGGACAATATACTCAACATGATCCAACAGTGTTACCTTGTTGAAGAGAAAAGCTCTGCCTGTGGCTCCTGTGAATCGTGTGGAGATCAGCTCCGACCGATTAGTCAGGATTGTGTCACAGTTGGCACAAGAGAAGAGCCGTGTTCCACCGATGTGATCCAAGAAGATACGTCCCATCTTGAAATAACCTTAGATACACTGAGGAATATATAGTTAAAAAAAAAAAAAGACCTATTACTACTACTGCCTATTTTATATTGTTCATCATTATTAGTAGATTAAAGGAAAAAAAAAGCACCAAACATAAAGTTATCAACTTAGATATGAATAAACACTATGGGTTCTATTTTTAGTTACAATTTTATGAAGTGTATTTGTCTCTGTCACACTAGCGCCCTGTCTAACATTTCATGAAGGTACTTAACTGACTTGTCATGAGGACTGTTGACTGTAGATGGCAGCTGAGATTTTAATGGCGCTGAAGCGTTGGCAGTAGAAATAAAATAAATCCAAAACACAGAATCATAAAAACACGCTTTAAGAATATGTTCACCTTGGAGGCTGAAGCGAAACCGTGTACTGCCCTTTCCTGTCGTTTAGGACATGTGTTCTATTGTGTATTAACCGGGCATTAAGTCGAATGAAGCTAACATCACGCTAGCCGTCCGTTGAGCTAACAGCTACAACGATATGAAGCTAACAAGGAGAACAACAACAAACCGCACATTAACTGTTTGGCTCTGAATGACGCCCTCCTACCTTTTCACAGCTGATTTAATAACGCACAATGTCCTCACTGGGGTTGGTGTCACTGGTGTATAAGGTGTATTTTAGACGCCTGGTTGTTGTTTTTGTTCGTCGTCGTCGTGGCTTTGTTGTTCTTTTTCAGCTGTTCCTCTGCTATGAGCTAGTATCAACATCCGGTCGTGACGTAGCGGCTCCTGGTGCGGTTCTAGAGTTTGGCCACCAGGTGTCAGCAGAGACGAGGAAAACCCGGAGAAGCAGAAGACGCAATAGTTGTTTTTAATATATTATTGGAACTTTAGAAAATACAATTTAGATACTCTTATAGAGGATATTTACGGCAGATGAGGAGGATCACTAGGGAAAAAAATTAAGGTCCAATATATTGTTTTTAATTATTATTCTGAGAAAATAAGAATTCTGACTTTAATCTCAGAATTCTGACTTATTTTTCAGGATAATAATAATAATAAAAAAATGTATTGGACCTTGATTTGTATTTTCCCCCCCACTGACTCTAATCCTCTTCTGTAGGACATTTTAAAATGACAGGAGACAAATTCAAAGCGGAGCATGTAGAGTAATAAAAACCTCCATGACAAGTCAACAAAAAAAAAAAAAAAAAAAAAAAGGACCTGTAAAACAAATATGAAAACAAGTGGAGCAAAACTCAAATGGTCAAAACAAGTGTTTAATTGTACCACGTAATTTTTTGGAGTTATGATTTGTTATTTTGAAGTGATAAAAAAACAAAACAAACAAACAAAAAAACAGTTGGAAATCATCAATGAGCCACTTAAAGGATGGTTTAAAAATTTTCAATTTATGACTCCATTTACAAATAATCTGGGATTCATACTGACTGAAAGACCATAAAAATATTTTCTGAAAGACTGAAATATTAACTTTACACCAATAAGCAAATCAGTTTAATCCACTGATGCTTTTCCATCCAGCTGTTTTATTTTTCAAGTTGTACATTAAAAAAAAAATGATACATCAATAAATTGTAGATATATACAAGTAACTGCAATGGAAACATATTTGTCAAATATCTATGTGTCTTCATGTGTGGATCAATAGAAGACTGCAGTGTTCACTTAATTTATGCAAGAAACAAATAAACACCAGATGGAAACACAGATGAAGAGTTACAGAAGCAAATGTTCAACACAGATCTGAAACAACAGCTTGAAGCAGGAAAAACAAATTAAGATGCTTTTTTCCCTTTATTCCAGTCTCTGTTTTGTGTCTTTTCATTTTTTTTATATTGTTGCTAAAAACACAAGTTAAAAATAATAAATCTGGCATTAAACCAGGGTCTATAGGTGTTCTATGTTATTATTACATCTTTGGTGGGATTTTCACCTTGTTACACCTGTTGTTTGTGAAGGAAAAGTGGGAGAAGCTCATTAAAATACCAAAAACGGTATTTTGGATGAAATTATCCCTGTGAATATAAAAATAATGGCATTGTTAATACAGGATATTCTTAGTCTACAGGTGACATCTTCAACCATCCAAACACCTGATTATGTCTTAAATAATGCACTGTTGCCCATAGAGTTGGAATAAAATATTTGTACCTCTTCTATTCTTGATGAATAAAGTGTAACTGAGACTCAGTATGTAATCATTGCACCTGGTCAAAGGTAATTACAGATGTGTATAAATGGGAATAAAAAGAGGAATGTGTCTGAAAACAAAACTGTAACTTTATGGGCAACAGTGAATTTAACCCATAAAGACCCAAACTGCAGCTGTTGACCAAAACCATCGACTGATCTAAAATGTTTAATAACTGTTGACTAATCCAATCAATACATGTAGATAATTGGTGTAAAATAGAGTTTGTCATCTTTTCATGGTCATCAGGTATGACCCACTGGACGTTCAGAGGGTCTGTAGTTACCATGGAAACACCATCATCTTCTACAACATTGATTCATCACTACAACACATGGAGTTGGATCAATGACAGCGGCAGAAAAAAATCACTTTTCTTCCGTTTTTCTGTTTCTGATCCAATAACCCTCAACTTTAACCCGAGCTTTTATGAACATCTACATAATCAGTGAATGAAACATCGGAAAACACCTGATATTCACTGAAAAAAACACAAAGTAAAGAAGATAATATTGTAATAAATGGTGATAAATCACTTAAAAAAGGTTAAATAGAGAGAAAAATTAATTTGGGAACTGACACAAAAGTAGCACTGGGTTAATAATATATGTTTAAGTATTTCCAATACTCAAATAGTTCTTCAAATTAAGCCATGTTTTTCTAACCAGCAAAATGCAAAAAAAAAAAAGAAGAAAAAAAAAAGAAATTGAATTAGTTAAATATTTATTTGTGTTACAATGTATTCCCATATAAAATTCATTAATATGTAAGTCATTAAACATCCTATCATGAAAGTACAGGCTTTTCACTTACATTTTTGTCTATGGTTTTATACTGTATATAAACCCTCACTTTTTTTTCTTCATGACTGATTCCAAGGGTCAGACTATCAGCAAAGCGGATCTAAGGACAAACTCATAAACTATTTGGTAATCTATTCATCTTACTGTATCTCTAAAAGTCTAGTCCAGTAACAACTTTGCTAAATTGCTGACGTTCACATAGAGTGCGTGGCAAATTAAATTATATAACCTGAGTAAAATATATGAACCTTCAGGAAGTTGCATCCATCATCACAGGTCAATAAAGGAACAACTACAGAAGAATAGAATGTTAACCCCTTGATGCCGATAGTCGCAAATTCGCATCAACCCCCACCCGGTCCAAAATGCAACCAAAATACTATCTACTTGAAAGCAAATATAAAATCCATAATAAATTCAGGCGTCAAAGGGTTAAAATACCGTCTCATATGAGATATCACTGTTTATATAACCTATCTAGAAATATTACATCTGAATAAAAACTTAATAGATGCAGTTTGCTTATATTTCAAACATGTTATCAGGACAAAGAAAAAAAAACATTATGAGCCACTGATAAGGCCAATTAAAAAAAAAAAAACATTTATAGAATATCATGCAATACAGAAGTGCACATCATAGTTGAGTTAGACTTTATTGTACGGTCAAAAACATGATTTTATTCCCTTAAAACACAACGACATGTACATTATGCAAGAATAATAACATGATAATGACAAATACAGTTCAAGACATCTTGACATCCCAAAAGTGAAGATTTCTGTCGAATGATTTGCCAATTACTGTCAGTATTGAAAATGAGGTATCTTGAAAATAAAACTTAGAAAACAAAGACTATAAGATCTGATTAGGATTTATGGTCTGAAAATAAATGTTTGAGCTTTTCCACCCAAATGAGCTACATTATCAACCATATTTGTACGCATTTACCTGGAAAATCACTGTGGTTACTATCACTGTGTCTACAAACTCCTTCCTGTTGGTTAAAAGGATGGGCTGTTTCTCCTGATTTCAGTTTTGTCTGATGTAGTTTAGACTTTGAGGGGTTGAGACCACGACTCTGTCACCTGCCAGTGTTTAGTGCGAGCATAAATGGGATTTAGGATCAACAGTTTGACCCTCAGTCTCTGACAAAGCTGAACTACACCCTACAGTATACAGTAGGTTAACTATTCACTGACTGTATGTAAATAATGGATGAACCCTCCATGACATCACCCTCTAGTTTGTGAACTGTAATCGTGAAGACCATGATCTATCTGAGGATTAAGCAGTTCTTATAATGAATGAATCAAAGTGGAAGGAGCTGGAGCACAGTGAGGGATATAACCACAACTAAATAAAAACACTGACCACGTGTAATAATAAACATTCATTCATTTTCTATACCCGCTTTATCCTCACTAGGGTCACGGGGGTCGCATGGAGCCTATCCCAGTTACTTAAGG
>JAQQZY010000016.1:19631473-19643739 GCA_030068375.1 Ostorhinchus rueppellii | reverse complement strand
AGTGTATATTTTCAAAATCTCACTTGTGTTGAATTGCTGGAACCGTTTTTTCCAAGATCTCCCACCATACCTTTAATTGTTTTATTATAAGGCACTGTTGCCTATTTTGTAAACTTCTCTTTATTTCTATGCATTAAAATGATGTATGTGCTATTTTAAGTAATGGTTCCCAGGAAGTCTTGTTGTTACTTTGGTAACAACTAATGGGAATCAATTTTAAACAAATAAACAGAAACACTATACTTGGAGTTTATAGAATTCCAAACACCACAGTCACATATACAATAAGGCCTCAAGGTTTTTTTTTGTCTTCCTAAAAATATATATGATATAAATAAAATCTGAAGAATGATTTGTGTTGTAGTAAAGTCCAATCAAACATGAAATCAAGTCATGACCAAGACTAGAAACAACATATGTATAATTAAACAAGTTTATACTCATAGAAAAGTACAAAAAAAAAATATGACCCATATAGTTATCATATAGTAAAACCACTTACTTTTCTTGCCATAATATTAGATAAACAACCATCTTTAACGATCCACGTTACAAACAAGAGACAGTTTTTTAATGCAGGGATCACACCGCTGAGTCTACCATCAACTTCTACTGCTGGTGGTTGCTGCACATCCTCCTGTGTTTTTGTGTAGGCTTAGCCATCAAATGCACATGCAACACATGCTAGTTTCATGCTGTCGTACAAACCCCCTCCACCATGATGAGGTAGTGATTCTGTGAGGGTTTAAAGTGATTTGCCCTCCACAGAAAGAGTTAGAGGAAAATGTGTTGGTGATGGTGTCCCTATTGTCTGTAATAAAGGACTTTTATTTTTGCATCAGAGTGCCCTGGACTCATTTCTGGCTGTTGGACTTTTGTACTCTGTGCTTCCTGAATATTGATGATCATATTTTCTACAACAGTCCTTTTTTGTTCCACTCCTATACTTGATCATCTCTTCATTCTTCCTTACACTTTACGTTTTGTGTGAAGCACCTACCACTATTTTATTTTGTCATATAAACTTATTTTACCTTCAATTATGTGAACTCAGACTCAGCACTATTTAAGCAAAGTGTAGAATAACCTATTGTTGCTTCATGTAGCATTTAATGTGGGGGCATGTAGTAATCGGCATGTTTGTTGTTTTCCAGTCTTGTAAATTGTTCAATATTATTCCACTATTTAACTACAAGTTGCCAGTTTTAACTATTTCCTGAAGATTTCATTGCATTTTAAGAAAAGTGGATGTTTCTGTAGACTGATCCATGAACAACAAAACAAATTTGTATGTCAAAATGGTTTGTGTCATTGTTTAATGTAATTGTTGTGTTTATTTCAGATTAATTTGCCCTTGTATAATGAAACCAAGAGTTGGATCTTCTGAATTCCAGATGGTCAAGGACTTTAACAGAGCCTATCAGGTACAGAACAGGGAAGAGGAATGACATGTAGTTCTTTAACACCAGTTTTAAAGGCTACAGTAGTTCTGTGAAGATTGTGGGACTAAAATTACATTAATAACCCACTCTAGTCAAACGTTCATTCCCTTTAGCGTGTTATGAGAGAGCTCATTGACTCTGGACGTTATGATACACACAACAACTTCACTGTGGTACTGCAGCCCTTCTTCAGAGAGGTTCTTCTTCCTTACTTGGAGGTATGGTCTAACATTCATCTTTAGTTTTTTATTTTTTAATCCAGTATATGTTTTGGTGTGTTCAAATACCCCATTCTTGTCCTTCAGGATGGACATCCTGATCGGTCGTACTTTTCACCTGACTGTTTTCACCTCAGTCAGAAGGCTCACACTCTCATGGCTCGCGCTCTCTGGAATAACATGGTACGTCACCACATTTCTTTTGTTGGACGTGTTTAAGTTACTAAGTATGTAAATCTAATCACTGATAATGATATCTTAGTTTGAGCCTGTGGGCAACAAGACTTACACCCAAGACTTCACTGCTGGGATTGACTTGAAGTGTCCATCTGAGGTAGAGTTACATTTGATTTATTATTTTTTTATTACATTAACGGTCCAGTCAATACAACATATATTAACTTTTAGGTTATTTAAATCAATTGTTTCTTTCTTATTAGGATATTCCATATATTAGGACTGCTTTCAACAGCAACTACACTTCTCCAGACCTTCCACCCACATCTGCCCCAGATAAGGTTTTTCATAGTTTCTTTCTTGTAAACAGAACCCAACTTCAAGAATACCATAATGAAAAATGAATACACGGAAACTATGAGATCCTAAAACATGTCTGTTTGTCTGTAGAACTGGGGAAGTGAATTTTCCTGCACTGACACAGCTCCGTCCGAGTCTGTGCCCACTTCAGGTATGGTGTTACTTCAATAGCCTTTTAAAGGAAAAAGAAGGGTTACATGTAAAGAACAAAAATACTCATGTCTGTCCTTTGTTAGTTCACAGGTTACGACCAGCAGATATTAAAGTGGTGGCTGCTCTGGGAGATTCCATAACGGTACATTTAACTTATGTTTTAGGGGTTCAAAGCCTCTCTCTGCTCCTCTCTAATTAGCTTATATAGATGAATAAAAACCTATTATATAATAATAACATATGAACATAAAGGATGGTGATAATGATGGCAGTAATTATAACTTGTATAGTACAGATGATAGTACATGTAGGATCATTCTTAAAACTAAAATGAATTAATAGTTGAGTAATACTATTGACATATACAATAAATTGATCTATATGTATATATGTGCATGTATATATAGATCAATGTAAGAAAGTGTCTCGAACCAATTGTAGTGACAAATTTCTTGTGCTTTTGCCCACAAATATAAATAAAAGTTATAAAAGAATGGGGAAAAAAAGAACTTAAAGAAAGTGAATAATTCATGACGTGTGGACAATATATTTACAACCTTCCCACATTTCCACATACATTTAGCAACAATTCTTCTTCTTCTTCTTCTTCTTCTTCTTCTTCTTCTTCTTCTTCTTTGTTTTATGACACTATTGTACATAGCTTCACAGTAAAATCATGTGTTCTCTATCAGTGGAACAGCATTTCTGTTATTGTATGAAATGAAAAATGTGTAAGGTATCTGAAAACTTTATTTGTTAAATTTACTAGCGTAGCCTTCTGAGTGTTTCTTTTGCCTTACAGGCTGGTTTTGGTGCAAAAGCGAAAAGTCTGCTTCAGCTGCGAACTGAGTACAGAGGAGTGTCATGGAGGTGAGAGGCCACACATAACTACAATGCACACACATGAAAGTCATGTGCATGGTTTTGTGACCACTTTTATTGTTTTATTTTTCACTAGCATTGGAGGAGATAAGAATCTGGAAACTGTCACCACATTACCCAGTAAGTCACCAACCGCTGCGAGTTCTCACTGTCTGAACTATTTGGAGCATTTCACCCAAAATTACGCCGGGAATGTTGAGTCCCAGCTGGGGAAAAAAAGTTGTTTTTCTCTTGAAGTGTGAACTTTCACATATGTATCATATTGTTATATTTTACAGATTAGAAAGCGATGATGGAGACAACAATAAAGATAAATCTGATAGACCTGTGTAAAATGGAATGTGTGATAACTACAGATTGAACCCAGTGATGAAGTATCCAGTGAGTTTAAGGAAAAGACAGAAAGTAGCTGCCTTCACTTGAATGCAAGAACAAATATTAAAATAACTAAATAATTGCAAAATACTACTACTAATAATAATCATAATAATAATAATAATAAGAAGAAGAACAATATAAAATAAAGACTGTTTGGACTACATATACTGAAAAAAGCTGAAGACAGATGTGGTCATTTATTGTAAAATCTGGTATGTTATTATATTATTGTTTATTGTGCAGAATGCATTACCCTCCATTATCAGGAAAGTTCCACTCATAACCTGGGGACATGTAGCTTCCTTCACTAGATGGCACCAAGTTTCAAACACTCTTGAACAGAACCAGTTCAAGAGATAAAACTGATTTAGTGGAAAAGTGCTATCATTTATTGTCTTTGCATATAAGTGCCACTAGATGGTGCAATAACACATCTCTTGCAGCTGAACTGTATTGTCCTTTACTGTACTCCTCACACATTTGTATTTTTATGTCAGATATCCTAAAGAAGTTCAATCCTTCCATCAAAGGCATGTCATTAGGAAAAGGTAAAGAGAGGACTAACTTCAACATGGCTGTATCAGGGGCTAAAATAGCGTAAGTCTCAGAATCAGCTTGGACTGATCAAGTATCATTGCATTACATGTTTAAGCATTTAGTGAAGTCATAAAACTCTTTGGCTTTATGCAGAGGAATACCAGGGCAAGTCAGACGACTGATTGATGCCATGAAAAATGACTCGGTGAGGTTGAAATCTTGTGTTAACTCATTTTAACAATGCAGTATTTTTATGTTAATATCTTGAAAATAATGATGTTGTCCTTTCTCTTGTCCTTCTAATGGAACTAGTCGGTAGATTTTGAGAGTGACTGGAAGCTGGTGACCCTCTTCATTGGAGGCAATGATCTGTGTCAGTACTGCAATGACCGGGTGAGTCATTGTGAAACGTATCCTTAGAAAATGCATGGGATGACCTGATTGATGAAGGATATTTTAAAAGCACTCTAACCACACTAAGTAAAGACAGGCTCATGCTGTTGCCCAGTGCTTAAACATCCCTTAGTGATGGGGTTAACCAGGGTAAGAACTCTTTTCTTGGATATAATGGCTTTACTAAGTTTAGAGTAATCTTACTGGTGGGGGTAAATCCCAAAAAGGTAATTTGGTTTGATATTTTGAGAGTACAAAATAAATCATTTTGTTATATAGAATTAAATGAAAGCTGTAGCCAATATTAGATCAAATTACCTTAAAAACACATCTATTTGTTACAAAAAGAATTCACACCATTCAAGGAAACTGGATGAGTTTGTAGCGAAAAAAGCCCATACCAACCAAAGGAGCCAGTGCCATGCAACATGTATGAGCGCACAAGCAACAACTAACAGTAAGCTGTCACTACCACAGTCTCAGAGCTCATCATAAATTGATGCTGTGCTTTGATATTCTGCTTCAAAGCACAAACATTAAAAGGGAGCACAGTGGAGCGCAAGGAGAGTAATGGAACCGGAGGAAAAAAGGGAAATGGATAGAATGGAGGTGAAACGAGTGAGGTGAACGAGACAGAGACAGGATGAAGAGAGTCTGGGTTGACTTGAATGTTGTTTATGCCTCTTAGAGAACAAGGCCTGTCACTATGTCCATGTGCTTGTTTCATGCAGACGGAGGCCAGGGGAGGGGGAGGGAGGGGGCGCTTTGTGTCGCAGGGGTAAACTGACAGAATGTGCTCATTCAAAAGAAACCATGTCTGCTCTCATCTCACTCTGACACAATAAAACAATTAGGGGAGGGCTGTTCACAAAGCTTGATTATTCTGGTCCAGTGCATAGTCCTATTTGGACAGTGATATCATGAGACAGCTCGATGCAGGGTATCGTAGGGAAAACCAGGGTAAGACCCCCCCCCCCCCCCCAAAAAAAAAAACAAGGTCTTACGTGCACACTAATGTTCTGGCTTTTCCTTAATTCTGAAAATTACTGGATTCTGAATAACCAGTTTACATGCCCAATAAAAATGGAAATTCCTTCAATATTTCTGATTACTTGTGACCCTGCATACCCTATTGAAAATAATGTTTTTCCGTTGTTTTCTACGGGGGGAATGTAGCATCATCCTTTCATTTCTTAACACCTTGAAAACGTCAGCTTGATATTTAATCATATCCGAAAACAACTATTTCTTAAGTTTTATTAACCCTTAAAGACCCATTACTGTGTTTGTCACAACTCTCAAAAGATTTTTTTGTCTTTCTTTTGAAATGAAATTGATTATTTGGCTTATGTACATCAATAAAGCAATGGCAGGACTCCAAAATTTAATGAAAGTACATTTTTCAAGCCTATGAATTTTAGTAATCTGCCATATTTGATAAATGTCTCATACTTTTTGGGATCCAGTTATTGTATATGGGCCTTTAAACAATTATAGACTGGATATTTCCTTTCTCTACCACATCGCCAGGCATTTACCCCAAAAAACCTGGTGATTACACTAGATTAGAGTAGTTTAGATTAGATTAAATTAGATTTTACCAATATCCTCTATCATGCTGTTTAATAGTAGTTGTGTTTCTCATTATGACCAGAAATGTGGACTTTTCTTTAAATCATCCATCTCAGCCAGAGACGATCTTTGTCTTTACTCCAAGTGACCATAAATAGCGACCATGTGACCACAACAAGAGCATGTCCCACATAATTGGGCACAAAAAAATGCTCCATTTGCAACAGCCAAGTGTGCATGTAAACATAGTCACAGTCTAATTTCTCCTAGAATGTAAATAGCATCAGTATAATATATACATAAGGAGTATGATTAAGTACACACACACACACACACACACACACACACACACATCAATTACTGTAACTATCTGTGATGTAAATGTTACATATCAAACCAAATAATTTGTGATTTTTAAGAAAGATCCATTGTATCTTATATAATTTTAATAGAAAATATAAATCGACAAACTCTATATTTTTATATTCTTTTAAAATCCAAATAAATTATTTAAAAAGTATCTATAGTAGGTTCTTTACTGGATTAACAGTGCAACATGTAGATTTTTGGATAATTTTTTATGTCTGTATCAAAGTGTCTTACACATGGAATAGAAGTTGGGGAAATAAAGAACACATTAGAGGTTTAATTTATGTGAATTTTGTATTTCTTTCCTAATCAGGGCCACAGTTTATATGACTTCACTCTTATGTATGATCATGGGCTTATTCTGAGTTCATGAACACATTAACAATTAACTGAGTGTAACTTTATTATTTAAACTATAGGTCACTTTATCACCTCAGAACTACAGCCATCACTTGATGACAAGCTTGGATATGCTTTATGAAGAGGTAAACTGAAAATACTTCTATGTGAGATTATTTTTCATGTTGTTTTCGCTCAAACTAGACCCCACCCTATTTTTTTATTCCTTCATGTTCCTACATTCTGGCTTCAGGTTCCCAGGATTTTTGTCAATGTGTTGGAGGTCCTGCAAATTGAAGGCCTTCGCAGAATTGAAAAGGATAGTCTGGGATGCAACGTGTTACAACAGTGAGTCAATAACACTTACCATTCTGAATACCAATTACGTACCTAATCAACCCAGCAACAAAAGTTAAATATACTGAAATCCTTACATATTCCTACCTTTTTCCCTTTATAGTTAGTTCTGTTTATGCATCAAACACTGACAAAAGACGTAAAATCTGTTTATTTCTTCCATTCACCTCCAGGTTTGTATGCTCATGTTTCCTGATACCAAGTGATCATTCCCCTGAGCTAGCGGAAGTAAAACGGATTAATCAAGAACTACAGGTTAGTATGTCCACAAAGAGTGTATTTAGATTACAGTCAGGTTCATACATACTTGGACGCCCACTTATCGGTCAGTTGTCCAGGTATAGTCACGAAAAAAAAATATTAGACCATCAAAAGTCTTCAAAAACAATGGCTATCATTTGAAGGCCAATTTCATATAAGAAGTAAAGACAAAAGAGGGTCTTATGATCCCTAGTGTAACTCAGTCACACTCAGGTGTGTATTTCTACGCTGCCAGCTCACAATGATGTGATTTATTCTACTTCCTCACATGAAGCCTGATTTCTCATATGATTCAAGATAAGTGGCCAATTTAACTGTAGCACACTATTATGGCAGTTGGGTATAAAACACAGCCGCAGAAAAAATTATTCGACCATCAAAAGTCATCAAAAATATTGGTTATGCAATCAAGTACTAACTCCTGTGTGTATCATGTGACTAAAACAGACGGAAAAGAAAACATGGAATGCCTAAAAGCACTGTTTTTGTCAGTACAATGCCATAGATTATTATATTTGTCCAAACAAATGTACCTTTAGTTGTACCAGGCATTAAAATGAACAAGAAATTGAAGAAAACAAAGGTGGTCTAATAATTTTTTCCTCAACTGTACTTTTAAGCCTCTGAAAATGGAAGGACTGTGGAAAAATGGTTGTAATTCTTAAATGATTAATGCAATGTTTGGGTTAACTTCTTGAATTAAAGTCAACACTTCAGTCACATCTTCATTGTTTTATATCAAATCCACTGTGGCGGTATATAGAAATGACCTTTATTTAATGATTAATTATAAAAAGGACATCTAATATGGTATCAAAAAATGTATTTGGGTGCATCTGAAACACTTAAAATACCATTGCTTATCCTCTCCAAATACAGTGTGATGAAGAGCTAAATGACATTTAACAGGTCAGGTATTTTTGTTAAAATGAAGATTTCTTTTTCTTTGCTGTGAAAAGGGAATAAATAACAAAAACTAAATCAATGTACTTATCAGCTCCCGCAATTGTACAATTAGTAAATCCATATTAAACACATTTTTACTTTTTATTAACAAGATATTTGTATTTATTTGTGCCAATTTCACATTCTACTATCCATATAACAGTACAGTGTTATAATTTGTATTTTTTTTTTTTTTCAATTTTATTTAGTGACAGCTCCCAATAATACATTAACTTGAAAAATGTTAAGTGTGGCTCTGAATTAGGTTTCTTTCTTCTTTTTTTTTTTTTTTTCGTGACAGGGCAGTGACTTATATTTTTCTATTGGATTTTGTACTGCCTGAATTGCTAAGTCTGTCTTTGTTGTGCCATACTTTTCAATAAAAAATATTTATTAGAAAAGAAAAATACATTAGCTTAAAAAACAGGAAAGATATAACTCAGAAAAATGTTTGTGTCAACTGTTCATTTCCACCTGCAGTCCCTGGACAGGTTGATGTTATCTAAAGTTTTACAGAAAAACAAGTAATAACAAAAACCAGTTAAATATTTTACACACACAGTTTTAACATTACTTTGCAATGTTCCACCCACTTATAAATCCTACGCTCTTAACACCATTTTCATTTATCACCCCTACACACACATATATAAAAACACAATCAATAATCGCATGTATATACTCTATATACAACCATATTAATGAGAAAGGGTCATGTCTTTGCTTTATGGTGAACATTTCTTATTTTTTCCAGATTGAGACAGAAAAGTTGGTGTACAGTGGCCGCTATGATGACAAAGAAGACTTCGCTGTGGTCATACAGCCATTTTTTAAGAACTCCATTGTACCTTTGAATGCTGTAAGCCCTCTGCTGCATTTATGTACAAAGTTGTGATTTACGTGTAGAACTATAAGCAGATGTTCCTTCGCAGAACATCCTCCAAACCCATTGTATTCCTTGTCCTCCAGGATGGCAGACCTGACACCTCGTACTTTTCTGAAGACTGTTTCCACTTCAGTGAACGGGGACATTCGAGCATGGCAACAGCTCTGTGGAACAACATGGTAAGAACAGTGTTTGACAGAAGTAAAGCCTTCAGATCAAATGTTACTAAATACACGCAACACTGGAAAAAGTACACACATTCACACTCAAGTACATGTACAGATACTTGTGTAAAAAAATAAGAAAATAGAAAGAGCCAGTTCAACTACAGTAGAAGTACAGAGTACAAGCCATCACATGAACTGAAGGAATAAAAGTAATAAAAGTAAAAAGTGGACCTTTGAAGGAGATTTCTGTGCAATACTTGACTGTAATTGCAAATCAGATCCCTTGATTTATCTTTTACATTGTTTTCATCAAGTTACAAATTTTACAACATTTTTGACAGTTATGTATTTTATGTTGTTTTTGTCTGATGTCATCTCTATTCATCTTATACTTTGTTTTCAGTTTCTTATGTCTTATTTTGTCTAATCACATCTATTCTGTGTGATTTAAACATGGATACACAAAGGGATTGTCTTGTTTTTGTGTCATTATCCCATTCATTTAGGTGGAAAATGGTGCTGATGTTTGGAAGACATAATGAATAATGGAACAATAATGTCATTAATGAAAAATACAAACAATAAATTATTCCCTTACCTTCAAGAAATAGAAACTGTTTACAGTTTGCTTAAAACATGAGCGTAAAAGGAAAAAATTAATAGCAAAGAAAAGTATAAGTAACTGAAAACTTCACTTTCGGATAAGTACTACATGTCTGCTATTTCACCCTCTGACTACGTTATACATCTTGGTATTCTAAAGTTTTGTTTCATTTCTAGTTTGAGCCAGTGGGAAAAAAGCAGACATACAACAACTTCACAAATGCAAGAAGTGACATCAAATGCCCCACGAAGGTAAGAGAGTCTCCACACGAGCAGATCCCACATGTTATTGCTGACACATTTATGATTTATCTGTGCACTTTGTCGATGCAACTGACTCAAGAGTGTTCTTTGTGTGTGTTTCAGGAGCATCCTTACATCTTCACCAAAGGGAACAGCTTCCCAGCCGTCCCCCTCTCCATGGGCTGCTCTGCTAATGTTCCTGTGTGGTTGGCTGCTGTGCTGGCTGTCGCAGGTCTTGTGATTGGCTGGGCTGTCACCTGGCTCCTCCTGTCCTGCATCGCCAAAAGAAACCAGAAGAGCGCTGCAGTTGAGATGACTGCCACCACGTTTTAAATAGATTCTTCATGTACTTTTACATTTAACAGTTAAGGGAAGAATTTTTTAACCATAAAAGCAAAGTTTAAGGTCCAGTGTGTAGGATTTACGGGTCATTATGGGAGTCTCAGCACACAAATCGATGTATAATTAGTACAATATGTATATGTATAATAATGTATAATGAGATGTTTTATCTGAGTGGGTAGAGTACCTCAAAAATACTTCCTCTTCTTTCAGAGTTAAGAAGCATTAATGGACAAATACAGGCTCCAACAAGGACCTTCCGGGTTTATTTCAGCACTGTTAGGGAGGCTTAGATGAAAGCCAAACCGTTCAACCTCAGCATTAAATGATTTTGCAGATTAAACACTGGTCCTTTAAAATCTGTGTTAGATTTTGAATTGAGTATGGGTTTTTTTCTACAGCTGTATTACATTAATCTTAAAAGGTTCATAATGTATGATTTGTAAGTTGTTCTGTACTTCAATGAACCATGTATTGGAGTTTTTCTTTTTGTGTAGGACACTTTGTTAGCTTTGAAATACATCTAAAAAGCAAACATCCACACACAAAATTTACATTGTGTTCCATTAAGATGAATTTAAATATTATAACTGTTAGCTCTATATTTTGTCTCCATGATGAAACCATCACTACAATCCATACTGACTGCATATTAACTTATTACTGATGTTATAAAATTTCTTTGTAAAATAGAACAGATTTTAGATTAATTTTGTATAGAAAAACATTCTGCACTTGTCTTGAAATGAATGCAAGAGGTTTAACGAATGTGTACACGTGATAGATCTAAAGTAAACATAATTATGTGAAATTATTTTAATAACTTAACAACTAAGCAAGGCAAGTTGACTAACACTGCTATTTTCTGTTTTATGACTGTGTTTTCAGTGTCTATGTTTTAAATTATGGTGCCTTTACTTAAAAATGTTTTATGGTTCTTTGAAATAAATTATTTGCAACGTTACTTGTCATTTGCTGTTACTCCTGTGGAAAAACATATATGCCTTTGTGGACATATTCAGTGATGCTTGTCCAGAACACTTGATAGTGTTTATCTTGTCACAGAAGAAATACAGTAGCCTATATAACCCCATAAATAGATAAATGACCCAAATCATCCATGCACAAATGACTCTACTAAGAATCCAGTGCAGGTCAACCAGGCTGTATTCTTTATTGTTATCATAAGTCATAGAGTTCAATGATAAAACAAAAAGGTGGGGAGGTATTTTAACATAACTGTCTCAGAACAACATGTGTTTTGTATTCATGTTTATAATAAAGTTACAGGACAAAAAAAGTTCATGATTAAACCATTTCACTTTAAAAAACTTTCACTTTTCAGTCATGTTGCCCTGTAATGTGTCAATTCTGCACATTGACAAGACATTTAGTTTTCCACAGATTTTTAAATTAGAAGTCTTTTGTTCAAGTGTTGTACAGGAAGTTTTTTTAGAGTAAGTTTTTTAACAATACTTTTTAGAGTATATACTAACCTTTACAAACCTAGTTACTAAGCTGCCTGTTTTGTTCTGACTGTTTTTGTGTTCTTGTGCTGTATACAAATGCATCTATCTATCTATCTATCTATCTATCTATCTATCTATCTATCTATCTATCTATCTATCTATCTATCTATCTA
>JAQQZY010000016.1:19618103-19631373 GCA_030068375.1 Ostorhinchus rueppellii | reverse complement strand
TCTATCTATCTATCTATCTATCTATCTATCTATCTATCTATCTATCTATCTATCTATCTATCTATCTATCACCTGTTTACCTTAAGTTTTATTCCCTGGATTTTTTTTTTTTTCTTCTTAACAACAGCGCATCCTGGTGTGCGCGAGAGGAATAAACCGGCCGACACAGTCCGACATCAGTTTGAAGATGGCGGAGGGTGAATTGAACGTGGACAGCCTCATCTCTCGGCTACTGGAAGGTGAATGTAATTTAAAACATTCTCCAATAATAAACAGAGTTAGATATCAGAGTTCGTTGCACCGGGTTTGGTCTGTTTTCAGTATCGCTGTCGCTTCACGATTGTAGGAAAAGTGTTAGCTAGTCGGGCTAACAGCAGCCAATCGTAACGGTTAATACCCGGTTAGCCGTGGCTAATGGTACCGTTAGCTGGCCGTGTTTATAAACACTGTCTGCGGTGAACGCCTACATTTCCCCGTTTTCACAATAGCATGCTACTTTGCTACTCGAACCATATATTACTGATTTGTTTGTTTTACTTTGCCATTTGAGTGTGTGTGTTTTTTTTTTGTTTTTTTTTAATTATTATTGTGTAGTCCTCATTTGCTGAAATATGGATGGTTAAAATGAAAAAGGAGGGGCTTTGACGGTTTTTGGCTACGTTTTAACAATAAAATAATATATATTAGTAATAATACGTGTAACCGCCATGTAAGTTAAGTGTTTATGTGTCTATGATGTGAATTACCACTTTTTTTTGTTTTGTTTCTGCCCTTGACACTATTATCTTTTTAAATTTCAGTAGTGCTATAAGTTCTTATTATGCCACACTTCATATTGTATTGATAAAATGGTTAATGTCCCATAAGTGGCAGTTAGAGGCGTCTTGCAAATATATTAGATCTAGATCTAGATTTGATAGTGAAACATGTTGCTCATACCCTTTTTTTGATAATATGGTCAGGTGCCTTCTGTTGTCGCTGTGTTAGAAAAAGCTATGTAATGGTTTTACACTCTGTAAAGTTGTTTAAATGCGTTTTCTTTGGATAAAAAAAAAGGATTTTGTGCTTAATGTCAGAGAGAGTTCATGTTGGCAATCTACCTGCTCAAGAGAAGGTAGAGAGTTTTATATTCCCCTGTGTGATATCCTTTGAGTCAAACCAGACCACTAAGGCAGATCTACTTGTCCTTGGCATACTTTCCACTAGTATCTGTTTGAGGGACACAATATTATTGTAAAATGTAGAGCACATTGCAGTTTTAACTAAATTACTTCAGTATTTGAGGGTGTCCCCAGGTTCCCAGCAGTGTCCCCAGCAGTGGCTGGGCCAGAAGATCCTATGACAATGCTTTGAGGCAGAATCACGATCCATAGTCTGAATCACAGTTTTTCTCACCTCTTACAAAAGTTACAAGCCATACGTAATGTTTTCCCAAAGTTTCTGGCAGGCTTAGACTTTGTTGTGGTGGCTGTCTGTTGTTATTTGACAAATGCTCTGCCTTTGTTGCATAATTTCAGATGACTAGTGTTGCTACATTGTCTATGATAGAAATAGAAATTCAAAACAAATCTGCAGTATGGATGAAGCAAACACTGTGTACAGAATTACCTTGTTTTTCATGTATCTCTGAGGTTAATTGTTAATCAAAAATCTGTTTACTGTCCAACTTTGTGCTTTGTGCCATTGCTTTGGCGAAGCATCTTTTTACTCCAGATTTTCTCACTTTAGTGGAATAGGATGTTTGGATATTTATTTGGTGACACATTCTGTACACTGAATGTAAAAAATAGGTTCAATGACAAATAGCAATCACAAAGAAACTAGGGATGTGATTATACCGTAGGGCAGAGGTTGAAATTGGACTTTTTTGTTCTCATTTGACTTACCACATCAGCTCTGATATTTTCTATTCTTCCTTGGATCACTTCTGTTTGTTGTCCTAACTCAGACTTTTGTGTTACTCTAGGTAGTTAGACATTATTCACAATTCTGTGTTCAGGTGTACATCTGACTGTCTTGTTTTTATCCTTATCTTCATTATTATCTTTTTCTTACAAATATGCTGTCTTCTACTGCATATCAGCATGCTTTGTGTATTCAAGTAGCCTTTATTTTACTCTGTGACCAGGTCACACTGGAATCTGATATTGAAATCTAGATCAAGTACTGAAGCTTGTAGTGTGAACAGTGAGACCGTTGATTCACCCTGTTGAAATCTACATTCATTTAGTTTAGGTATTGGCCAGAACAGCTTCAATGTACACTCAGGTGTGATGGCAGAAAACATCCTGGTTAGTAAAGGGTGCTTTTCATTGAAAATAAATAAGATAAAAGAAGTTACTTGCTTCACACCTTTTAATGGTGATGCATTTGCTCAGCTCTTTTGAGCTGGTGCTCTGTTGAATGTATTTTACTTAAAAATCTTGTGTTCTAAGATTCTAAAGCAGATATTTTAGAAGGCCTTGAATTTTCTTGGTGAAACATAATAGCTTTCTGACTTGTTATATTATCTTGTAAAGTCAGAACTGTGAGTTTATTCACTGACTGGAAAACTTCATGAAGGCGGTGTCTGTCTATAAACACATGCTTTATCATGCACTCTCTCATATACACATTTATTTGATTTATGATGGTTGCAAATCCTTGTCATTGGTACATTTTACCCTTTGCCCCTCAGTGTTCTTAAGAACATAATCTCTGTTAAAAGTGCCAGCCTGCAGAACTGCTAACAGTGAAAGGTTGAGCAGTGTTAAAGCCAGGCAGACTAAGCACTCGAGCTTAACTCGCTCAGCTCTGATGATGCCTGACTGTGGAGTGAGGAGCCCTGCTCTTACAATTTCATGCTTTTCCCCACACACACAGCACATAGATGTGGAGCAGTGCAGATACTGAAGATAAAGAAATGAGGTAGTGTGAAATTGATGGCACAAAGCATGACCTAATGTCACTTAAGTTGGCGAAGCTTTAGGCTATCAGAATTACTGCCATGAGTCGTAATCCTCTGGTTTACTCACTTCTAATAACATGTAACATTGGTCTTAGTGACTAATGAGTCTCTAACACTGATGAAGTGATAATATGCTGTATTTTTACATAGGAAATACACATTAAGCTGAAGGAATTCCTGAGTTGGCCCACCACAGTTATTACATAATCAACTTATTTGAACTTACTGCAACAGCTGGAATGGTAAAATCATGTTTCATCACTATTTCCACAAATTTTGAATGATATTCGACTTTTTTCAGCTGTAAGAAACATTATTGATGCTCCTGGTGGTTCAACAAATAGGTGTACTACATGGCTAAAAAGTTTAAATTAAAAAAAAAAAAAAAAAAAAAAAAGGAGTTAAGCAACTTACATAAATACTTTGTTTTTAAAACGTAATAGTTGGAAATGAATTAAAGTGTGTGTATTTTTTATATTTGATAGCTTTTTTGTCAAGTTAAAACAACATTTTCTGAAGTGTAATTTTTCTCTTTGTGTTTATTTGTACTGAGTTTAGCTGGTACGTAAAAATGGGAGATATGAGGAAAATTAACAAACCTTTTCTGCGTAATCTGTAATTTATAGAGCATGCAGTCTTATGTTGACAGATAGAATTCATCCCTAGTGGATGAACTGAAAGCATTTATCAAATTTGGCAAACTCAGAATCAGTTATGACATCTGCCCTGTTCACTTTTTGTCTAAAAATGTTCAAATACGGATATGAGTGCCAAAATGGGTCTTCTTCTTCAGCCTCTGCTAAACTAGTGACATAAAATATATGGAAAAAGACAAATCATTCCTTACATTTCATGTGACAACTATTAACTTCAATTTCATTAGTGCAAAAATAATAATTCTAAGAATAATCCCTATGTACAATAATCCAATTTAAATAGGACTGCATGATTTACTGAAAAAATTATTGTTAGTGGGGCTATTACTGCTATATCATCTATCTGCTTATTTTTCAAGGAAAATGTTCAGACTACTGAATATTTTGAACTATACATGTTTTGTCATACACACTAAATCCAAAACCTCACCATAAACATCACTGAATAGTCATGTGATCATACATTGCAAAAGCTTCCCTGCCTGAACAGGGTCTTATTTTATAGATGTAGATAATCACCAGACTGCACGCAGACAGTTGTCATGTACTCACTTGCACTTTTTTATTTTAACTTAACTGGAACCTTTTGCGATTACATAATTGCACACACATAACAATTGCGGTTGGATTAATTGTGTAGCTCTAGCTTTAAGGAAAGTTTCTCTCTCACTAACATTCTACATCAAACATTTGTTCATTCGCTTCAGCTATCCTTTACTGGAATCTTGGTGGGCGTTTAGCTTTAAGGCACAATTCCACAGTCATGAATTTGTTAATCAGTTGATTTGCTCAGTGGCTCATCTTCACAGTGTGCTTGTTGATGTTTTTTATGACGTCAAACTGACACTTTCATTAGAAATGCTGAGCTGCAGAAAATGCTCCACTTACGGTTTACCATTTTCTCTGACAAAAAGGCACAGTTGGATGCCATTATTACACCATTTGTCAAGTTAATATGCATTTGATTTCATTTTGCCCTGGATTTACCTTGAAAATCGGCCTGTTTTTGCATAGAGGTACTGCTTATTTTGGCTTAGGGAAATCTTTGCAGAACCAGCTTTTTTGTTTCATATCGATATAACTATTTCAATTGCTGACAGCAGCTTGAAATTGTCACTCTTCTTTTCATTCTTCTGAGATAAATCTGCACCCAGGGCTGTGGCACAAGGCCAGAAAGTAGGCTTAAGCCAACGGTACAACTACACAGCCAATAAGCCCACACCACTGCTGAAAATGCAAGCTGCTACACTTTCACAGCCCATGTAGTGGGTTTATTAAGTATGGCTGAGACTAAGCAGCATTAAGGTACAGAATCATTACACCCACAGCTCATCAGATTTTAAGATTGCTTTGTGGTTCTGCCTGGAGTGTTATATCCCCTTTGGCGAAGAGGCATTGTGTTACGATCCTATTTTGATGTCATGTTGGGAGGCCATAGTGCCACTGTGTTTACACTTCAAACTGATGATGACTGTTATTTTATCGCGTTGACAGTGTGTGTTTTTTTTTCTCTCCGTAGTGCGGGGATGTCGCCCAGGGAAGATAGTCCAGATGACTGAGGCCGAAGTGCGGGGCCTCTGCATCAAATCGAGGGAGATCTTCCTCAGCCAGCCCATTCTGCTGGAGCTTGAGGCGCCCCTGAAGATCTGTGGTCAGTACTGTCTATTTATTTAATGTGACAGCTGACAGGTTTAAGAGGCCTGGAGGTAAATATACAATCGTAGCAATATGTCACTAATGGTATAAAACATACAAAATGCATATAAACATGCACTAGCTGCCTATTAGATGCTGCTGCTGATTGCCGATATTAAGGCCGGGTGAGAAAACGATAATGATATATATCGCGATGTAATTTTTTCTCGAAAGAAAAATGAGACCTGCTCGATACAATTTATTTGCCTATGTTTTGACAGACATAATAATAGCAAACTCAAGCGACCTGGTTACTGAACAGTAGAGTGCGAACTGTTTGGGTTTGGGGCTTTCAACACAATACAGATACATGTAGACTATGTGACGAATGCTAACACTCACCGCTCTAAAGTTGGCAAGAGGTTCACTGATTCGCGGCTCAATACGTCATCGGTCAATGAGGATTGAGACACAAATGACGGCTGTATGTGGCTTTGGTAACAGAGGAAACTACAAACCCATTTTTATCCAAATAAACAGTCCTTAATTATCATAGATGGCTTTGCCTCAAATGTGAAGCCAGTTGGTGAGCGCTAGTTTAGGAACCATCTGCAAAGCACTAATCGGGAAATTTCTACATATTTAAAATTCAGTAACTTTGCTTCTACTATGGCACCAGATTTATCTCACACACTCATGAACCCCTTCTGCACACACTACACCACTTGGATAGGGCAAATATCATGAACACAGATTAGCGAAAATATAATATGGGGTACATCTCTGTATTTAAATGGGTCTTTATAGTGCGCTACCAAATGATGTATTGTTTGTTTATTTGCTTAAACAGCTGTATAATGTTCTTCAGCACATCTGTCATGTTCAACCTCTGACAGAAATTAAATCATATTTAAATCAAAAATAACCTTCTGATGTCTTCACAACTAACTTATGAGTAACAGAAAATTTAAGCTTGACAAAAACAGTGATTTGATTATTATCGTGATGCATATTGATATTGTCTGATATGAAAAAAAAATTGTAATATGCTTTTTTCCATATCGCCCAGCCCGAGGTGAAAATAAGTAACATGTCTGTTATGACCGGTTCTTCATACCCAGATATCCAGATCATATCCTGAAATTGCAGATTTTCTGTGAATTCATTGAAGAAATAGATTCTATTACATTAACTCATTATGATGGCTAATTTTGAATTAATAGGAAATAGTATCAGATTTATAGTTAATGAAACTGGTGAGCTGGAAATGTAGACGATGCAAGATATAAACACTGCAGGGAAACAATCCAAAAAGGCAAAACTGTTTTACTCTCACACAGCCAGACCCATCTGTACACATGTTTTTACACCAGCTTAACGTTAAGCAGCAAGCTGGTTAAGGTCATGGAGTATTTAGTGCTAGTAGCTACTGTTAGCTGATGATCTCCCTGAGGGGTTCTGAGTGCATTCCTGGTGCACTATGCTGATAAAAGATACACTGCCACTCCATCACTATGCAATTAACACATTTACGCTTTCAAATGACAGAAATACACAGCACGCAAAGCTTATTATAAAATTGTCTTTTACATGAAACCGCTCATTAGAGGTTTACTGAGGGCAGGAGGCTGCCTTGCAGTTTGCTATGCTGGAAAACCCTGGCTACTACTGGTTATACTCTATTTAACAGCACGGCTTGATAAATAATGTGATTTAAGTCACTCTTTTTCTGCAAGTCAATATTACTTAACAGTAGGTAAATAATCAACAGTTATCAGTATGAAGTGAAAAGAAACATTTTATTTTGATAGTTTTTAGAGCAGTATCATCTAACACTAAATGAGCAAAATAAGTCTGTAAATGGTTACACCAGTTAAGATTCAGTGAAAATGACGATGCTTTGTAAAATACAGATAGGTAGACTGGGGTCATATGGAGTGATGGTCTCCTCCCACTGCAGAACATATACTACAAAGCCGGGTTTGCACACCCCACAGCACCAATCTATTTCTTTAATGCAGCTCAGATTTTACTTATGTAATCAGACCGGATAACACTGCTTCAGCCTGGGTCATAAATGAAGTCAGTGTCACTCTGTCAGCTTCACTGCCCTGTGGGTTACACGGTAACTGCACATGTATGTAAAGATGGGGTATCACATATAATATACACGGACCTGAGGAAGCAACGAAGTGCGCATTAAGCCCTGAATGTGAGGCCAGCTGCTTCGCCTCATCTGAAACAAGCCCTGCTATCACTATCTCTAAGCTGGCTCCTGCACATTTTTGCACACTCCCACATGCTTTATCTCTTTCCTCCAGTATAGCGTAGCAAGTGCACACAACTCTGAACTAATATACAAAGCAGCCCCCGAGAATGCATCACACTGCACACTGTATTCACTCAGAATGCATACATATTGTTCATTTGCGTCTCCACATGCCCGTTTCCACCCACACACATTTACATTGTGAGATTGTTGTCAGATGGCCTAATACTCTATCAGCCTCAGATAGAACGGAAACATTTCTACTTCAAGCTCTGAGCAAAGTAAATACAGATGTCTCATTGTCAACACATTCTATATAGAGAACAGTTACCGTGAACATGCAAACAGACTGTAAACTATGAAGTACTGTACTGTGAAGCTGGAGGTATTGAACTGTTTTTCTTCAGTTGTGTTCAGGACACTTGGGCTGGTCAGAAATAATGGTTTAATGATGCACCAGTGTCGTAATAAATATGAACCCTCCCTTAAAGGGGCCAAGAACACATTAGCATCAGTTAATCAATAGTGTCAAAGTTAAAGGAATTTCTATTCCGTAGAGAGAGAAAAAGAATCTGTGTAAATGTGGTGTTTTGCCTCTTGGGCAGGACTGAAGCATACAGGAGTACTGTACAGAAGCTAAGCGAGGCATTCTGCTGTGATGTTATCACAAATTTTTATACAACAAAATTGATTGGTTGAAACTTTATTTTATGTACCATTTCTCTGACTTGCTATTTTTCCTTGGACAAATTTGTGTTTTTGTTAAATTAATTCTCAAGAAAGATTACTATGGACATGTATCATTAGAATAATAAAAATTACTGTCTCTGAATGGTGTGTTCTGCACTGATCTCACTCTGTTTTGGTGCTCTAAAATATAGATGAGTGGATGTGGTGTTACTTGTCGTTATACGGGCCTCCTCTTTATTTGACTTTCTTTGTTTGTTTGGTGAACTTCCTACCCTAGACTGATTAGTTGTCTTTAACCCCTGACTCTTATGACCACCTTTCAGAGCACCTGTACCGACTATAAAGACCAAACACTGAATCTCCTCAATTATTTACTAAGGCCACATGGATCAGATTCTGTACTCAGTCCCTCATGTATTACCCTTCAAGCCACCAGAAGTCCACAAATGCGGCTCTGTTTAAGCAAGATTTTTAATGGTAGTGTACTTACAGTGGTGTTTCTTGTGCTGTGACACAAATCAAAATAATCAAACTCTCATAATAAAGATGTTTTTATATAAATATATGAATTAATCTCTGCAAATTCCAATGTTTCAAGGCTTTGCAGCTCTATTTCTGTGCAAAATTATCTCACTGATGGGAGTCAGCCAACAGTAACTGATTTGTTGACGTGTTAAATTTGCCAAGGGAACACCACAAAAATGCTCACAAGGCTTATGTTGTATAAGTAGACTTGCATTTTTGCACTCTGTGGCAGTTGTAATTATATATTCTCAAACCCAGCACAGTGATAGGTTTCGGAAGATATTTTCCTTTCAAAACAAACAAGGCAGCAGTATTTACCAAACCATATCACACTTAGTCTGTGCAATGTGGTTGGTCCATGCCATCACATCCTGAATGGCTACTTTTCTCCTAGAATATTTTCAATCATTTGTCCTATGTACAAGTTGCTTTGCTGGTCATACTGTCAGTTATGTTGTGAGCCACATACATTGGAAAGTAATGAACAGTACTGCTAAATATAGAAAAGTACAAAAGTATAGCTATGAAATAAACACCTAGGCTTCTGGAGGTCAGTAAGAATTGCACCTTTGCTGTGGCTCCATGGTAAATTAATTTATTGGCTGCTCACTCAGTACAAACTTTATGACACCTCTGTTTTGAAAATACCAGAGTCCTCATGTCCAGTCTTTGTTATGGCTGTTACATAATGCCTCTGTCAATATTGCTTCACTTTATGGTTTAATTATTACTCACCTTGATGATGTGTTAGCCTGTTTACAATGCACTAATAAATACCTTATACAATTGAACATTTTGTTCAATCGTGTTTTCTCTGAAGAACAGTTTAATCTCATTAAAAAAACTGACCTCAGGCTAAACACTATTTCCTCCTCTACCTCTTGCACTTCTTTATAAACTATGTCTGTGCACTGCTACTCTCAGACTGTTTTGACATTGCAGCAAAAGGATGAGTAAATAATTCACTATCGTGTTACTGTTCCTCATGAGATGGCCATGCAGGGTTCTGCCCCATAGAACTCCAGTCACTGGGTGTGGGAGAGAGTAAAAATAAAGCACTGTCAATGTCACGAATTGAAAGCTAAATGAAAGAGTGTTCTTCCCTAATCCAGTTTATTCAGGTTTTACTACAGAGCCAGCCTTGAACTGAAGCTGGCCCTGCTTTTACGGAGTTCACTTACCTCTGAATAACTTCTCTGCAGAGATTACAGTTTGTGTTGCCATGTCTCCTCTTGTAAAATGGCATCCAAATGTTGTTCCTTAATGTGCTTTCCTTAATTTACACTAACTGTATATTACTATTTGTGTTTTGATTCAGGGAAATTCAAGAATTTGCGTTTTGTGTGTTGCCCTCTGCATTTACTCCAACATCTGTTTTTGTTTCTGCATAATCTGTAGTTGTTTTATGTGGCCTACTCCCTGACTCCTTAGAACAGAATAAATACACAAAAAAATTGATGTTTGATATTGTATTGATAGGTTTTCAGGTCACATCCATTCAATATTAACATAATGGAGATGAGAGTGCACATTATAATCCAGAGGTTATGATTCAATAGAATGTGATGTATTGCAGTACTGTGAGCAAGGTGATAGATATATTTAAAACTAGAAAAGCACTCGGAGAGTGCAGACCTCCGCCAAGATAGTGTTTGTACTTTCCTCCACTAGATGGCGCTGAATGACCTCATAGGCAGCTCAGTGCTGTCATGCCCTATCACCCAATGATAAAGAAACCTTTAAAAAAAATTCCTGGATCCAGACGGTGATCCGGATCACCACCAAAATGTAATCAGTTGTTCCTCTTCCCATTTCTAACAATTCCTGAAAATTTCATCCAAATTCGTTCAGACCTTTTCAAGTTATTTTGAACACAAACAGATCAACACCGACAAAAACATAACCTCCTTAGCGGAGGAAATAATTATTTTATTTTAGAAAAGAAAAAGAACACACCACTGTACATATGTACTTATTTATACATTCCATTTAACACCAGCATCATAGAAATATCTTTTGTCCTGTCAACGCAACAGAAGTCAATAATTATCAACTAATTTCTTGTAAAACCCTCTGTCTACTCACATTCTTCAAGGTGAGCTTCAAGTTTGAGCTCTTCTTAGAAAGCCTACCGCTCTGTAAAAAAATAATACTCAAATATTACATTGGGTAGCCAAATCTGATAAACTGTCAAATTTCAAGTAACCCCATATCAGTTAAAAAATAAGTAACAAATCAATACAATATATTTGAGAATCAATACAGTATGACAAGTCCTGGGTTCAAGGTAATGTCTTCAGTTCCTGGGAGTCACTTTTTGTCTCCCAGTTCACAAGATAAAATCACATGAAGAGTGAACATGTAAATAAAGGAACATTCATGACCATTTTTACAGCCCTTTCAGCATTGTCTATTTATCTTTATCAGGCGAAACCAACCATTTTGAAAAGGCATGCATTTGGTTATCACAGTCTCATTTTATACTTACATTAGTGAGAATATATGCTCAAGATTCTTCTTGGTAGTCATTCTCTGTTCAACTGGACTGGTTTAGCTCTCTTGAAAATGTTTCGACTCTCTTCTTCAGTCTCTTGGATGAGAGATGAAAACGAAGCAAAACGTTTTCAAAAGAGCTAAACCATTCCAGTTGAACCAAGAAGAACTACCAAGAAGAACAATAACCTGGGCAAATGAGAACCTACACAGACATATGTGTTGAAGACTTTTAAATGGAAGAGGCTGTCATGGTTTTCTTTTCATCAGTGAAATAAATAGCATGTACACTAGACTTATGAACGGTGCTACAAGTAGAATTACCAGGACACTATGGACATTCAGTAGCATCTGAAACATTCTTCTTGTTGGAAGTGTTTTTGAATGTAAATTATAAAGCAGTCTTTGGAATGGATATTGTATGACATGTACGATCCCTACTTCCCCCTTTCCATCAAAGTTTAAAAGCTTCTCTGATTTCCAGCTTGTGACCCGCGTTATGCTGACAGAGCTGTACATTAATACCTCAAAACTTATTTCATTCAAGTTTAGATCCACTGTATTATTATTATTGTGAAAGATCATGGTTAACATTTCTGATAAATGATGGCAATTTGGGAACAGATGTCCGGCATGAAGAGAATGATTGATGACAAGACGCAAACCAAACAAACAAGAGCTACAAGTATAAAGCCTAGACTCCAAACTGTAAAAACACGCACAGATTTTGTTGTAATCCTATCCTGAAACAGGCGAAAATAAGAATGTGCCTGCAGCTTTGGTGTTATTGGTGGTTTGGGTTTCGGTGCCTAGATCACTGACTGGCACCAAAAAATAGAAAAAATCCTGCCAGGCTCTCATACGTCTTCATTTTTGTTGTTGGTCATTTTAATCTCAGGGCCAAACAGCTGTGCAGTTTAACAAGGCCTATTATTTCATTTTAATTTGTATTTGGTGCCATCTTGTAATGAAGCCTTGCCATAAAAAGAGTTTGGCATATCATGTCCATTTCTGTTCTGGCCTTGATAAAGCCTGTTATTATTGTCCTACCGTGCAGTGTCTGTGTCTGGTGAGGCTCTTTGCAGTCATTTGTGTGTGGAGCACTTAGCCCAAATTAGAGCAGCTCAGAAGTTGGTGCAAGAAGATATAAAAGGAAGCAGGTCTTGGCCGGGTGATAAAGTGAGGCTCCCCTGCAGAGGCTTGGGTAAGAGCTCCTCCAGCTCATCATCGCCTGCTGATGGGTCAACCTGCTTGTCCTGGGAGAGTTGTTCAAATTAAAGCTAGTTTTTGTCCCTTTTTTTTTTGTGATTAACCTGAATTGTCAGTCGTCGTCTTGTTCTTTTCCCCTGAGACTCGGCATTGATCTGGTGGTGGTTATACTGACTCATTAGGCGGGTATCTGTGTATAAGTGGGTGTGATGCTGTTGTCCTAGTAAAGCATAGCCTCAGTCATATATTCCCTCCAACCTACATGCTTGACACTATTGAGAATCACACCACATTTGGAAGGCGTTGTGGTTGTACATGTGAGGATAGATGTTTGTTTTGGGGACAGAAAAACTAAACAGCAGTTGCTTTTGAAACATCCCTACAGTTTCTGTGATAGATATTTTTTTGACAGATTTTTATTTTGTCCATTTCAGTGAAAAGACCAGGGCTAAGACTGACACAATAACCGTTATCAAGTCCAGCTTTTTTCCTCTGAACTGAAGACTTTAGCTTTCTGGTGTTTCTGTTTATTTCTTCAGTTATTTCAAGCAGAGTCTCCTCATCAGTCCACACTTCCTTGTACATTATCATCCACTGAATACAACACTATTGTAAATGAAATTAAAGAGACTGCAAATTCATGTAATGGCTATTTTGTAAATGTTGGATCTAACCAGTGAAATTGTAAAGCCTAGATGTAGATAAAATCTATAAAACCCCCAACTTTATTTTTGTCAGGAGGGTACACGAAAAGGAAATGAGTGATAGTGTTCATTCATTCATTCATTTTCTATACCCGCTTTATCCTCACTAGGGTCACGGGGGTCGCATGGAGCCTATCCCAGC